>CAEGAD010066256.1:0-30547 GCA_903067055.1 Poeciliopsis paucimaculata | reverse complement strand
CTTCCTTTCTTCTTCAGGGAGCATGAGACATCTTTTTCACACATGGATTGGCCACCACAGAGTCCAGACCTTAACCCCACTGAGAATCTTTGGGATGTGCTGGAGAAGGCTTTGTGCAGTGGTCGGACTCTCCCATCATCAATACAAGATCTTGGTGAAGAATTAATGCAACACTGGATGGAAATAAATCTTGTGACACTGCAGAAGCTTATTGAAACAATGCCACAGCGAATGTGGGCTGTAATCAAAGCTAAAGGCGGTCCAACAAAATATTAGAGAGTGTGACCATTTTTTGGTGGTGACTTTTATTCTGGCCGGGCAGTGTAGAATACTATACATCCAGCAGATCTGATGTAAAATTTCTTCATATCCCTGAAATATTCGCGCCATCTGCTTGAAGACGTTTTATGTTCACACGAAAACAGGAAAAGTACAATCTGAGGAATAGTCTTAAAGCAGCATGTTCACATACAACATATTGCACAGTTTTCTATCCTTATTCCACAGAAGGCAAACAAAAACAGCAGATGGTAACATCTGTAAATGTTACCACAGAAGCCTCACCATTAGACGATCTCACCTGGGCTTGATGCTGTAGCACAGTTTTATCTTTGAACTTTTATTGGAAAATGTAAGCATATCAAGTTCTTCTAAGCATGCATGCTCATTACTCTTATGCCCAAAATATCTTATTCAGCAGCTTTTTTGTAGGGATGCAACAACACTATGCAGCATGTCATAACCATAATCAATATATTGTTAAAAGCATTACCTAACTTTAAATATTGTTTTTGAGATGAGGGGAATGATTGTCTTAACAGACACAATTTCTCTTGGATTTAAATGTACAAGCCTTACCTGTGTGGAATATTATGATTTTTTGTGGTGTAAATTTGTCTGGAGGAGGAAAAACTTTGTACATAGAAATCCTCCTCTTTATGGAAGCTTTTCATTGGTCTTAATGTTTTAAGATATCGTGCAAGATATGCACATGATATCTTCTTGTTTTAAAAAATGAAGGAGAAAGACAACTTATCAATTTTTGCAAAAAACAAAATGTATTGTAATATCGAGGTACATTAGGTGTTGACGACAGTTGGTAGCACTGTTGCCTTGCAGCAAGAAGGTCGAAGGTCCTTCGAATCCCAGGGTATATCTGCATGGAGTTTGCATGTTCTCCCTGTGCATGTGTAAGTTCTCTCCAGGTACTCTGTCATGTTTTTGGACTATGGGAAGAAGCTAGTGATGGGTGTGACTTTTGTTTGTCCTGTCTGTCTCTGTGTTGCCAAGATGTGCCATGCCTTTTACCCGTTTACTCCTGGAGATGGGATTGCATCCTGGTGAACCATACGTGGGTTGAATAATGGATGGACTAGGTGTTGATGCTGGTTCCAGGCAGATTAATTCTTGGAGAAGTAAATGAAGTTTCTGATACCTAACAGCACATGCATCAGGTGGAAAAATCCACTTTGGTGTCCATGTCACTCCTTCATGAAAAATGCTTGACAAGACCTCAGGTATAATACAAATACAAGACTAATTATAAAAAAAGACCTTCAGGACTATGTGCCACTGCCACCTCTCATTCTCTCATTCTCATGACAGTTACCGTAAGTATTACTATGTTACTGCTCAAAAAATGAGATAAATTGGCACAAAATTGAAAAATTATTTTTGTACACTGTACTACCTTATTTCTTTTGAAGCAGGATATCTACAGCTTTTGGAGAAATAAATATATTTGTAAGTTGAGATCATGAATACAAATGATTTTCTATTTGAAACAGATCAATTTGCAATTCTCCCATTAAGAGGATTTCTTCCTCTAAGCTTTTTGTTTTCTCACAAATTTCCCAAAATGCCTTACTTAAATGTTTTCAAATTAAACAAGATTTTGTAATTCTTCTATTTTTCTAAAACTAATAATCTCTAAGGATTAGGACGGGTCATCTGTGCATGCATACAATAGCTCTCAGGCTGGCTTTTCCAGATTTCATAAAGTATGATTTGGCATCAAACACTGAGACTCTAACTGACTGGATGAGACAATACGGCTCATCAGCTGGCCCGATATGAAGTAAGAAGACTGTCTACCATGCTCTTTGTGTGCTAAATATGAATGGAGGCTTTGATGAAGGAAAGAATTATAGCTATGTAGCTCTTGGGATTTATACATCAATAATGTGTGTGGATTGTTTGGCAGATTCACAAAAAAATAGTTTAAGAATTTCTCTGACGTAAGTTTGACATTTAGCAAAGTCCCATCTTTGCAATTTTGAGATCGCAGGACCTGAAAAGCTGCTGCAGTGTATGAGAGAAATAATTTTTGTGGTTTACAGCAACAAATCGTTAAAGTAAATATGAATAGAATAAATATGTGGCAAAAAACTCAGTAGTTGTGAATGCTCGATAAGGCTTTCTTTAAAAAAAAAAAGTTAGTCCTGGGAACAATCACATAAATGTCAGCTTAAAAAAATATCAGACTGTATGGACAACTTCTGAGTTTCACTGTGGTATTTTCTCTTATTTACATAAGAGAAAATACTTATGTAAAGTAGTTTCTCTTATTTACATAAGAGAAAATACCACAGATCTTTATTTAAATAAAGATCTGACTTATTACCAAATTGTGCTGTAAACCATAAATGCCCATTTAAATTTGAATTGGAACCTTTTTGGTCCATGGATCAACTTTTATGTTTGGAGGAAGAAGAATTAACTACATTGTGATCAGTTATGCGTTATAAAGCATGGTGAAGGCTCAGTGATGCTCTGGGAGTGCTTAGCCCACATTCTACACAGTAATGTGTAGAATGTGATTGGCATGATAAACTCAATGAAGTAGTCAGAAAATCTGGGAGTCAATATAATGCCATCAGGGAAGAAGCTTGCATGGGACCATACCAATAACAAAACTCTACCTGAAATAACCAAGATTTTGATTTGAAAGAGAGTTCTATTAAACGCTACATATCATAATGATTTAAGCAAAAGTATCATAATATGATGTTTCTTGAAAAGAAGTTAAATAAATGTTATTAATAATAGTGCCTAATTAGCAAGATTGTAAAAATACATCCATCTTGTGAGACATAAAGACGCAAACAGGGTGAGAATTTAATGTGTCGTTTATCATTTATTGTGATAAAATTTCTTATCGTAATAAGAATTTTGATTTACAATATATTAATTAATTAGTGTTTTAAAATCCCCAAAGCTGTTCGTATTGTCAGGAGTTTTAGTTGTACTATTTTCTCCAATGAGATAAAGAGTACTGTGGTACGCTGTCCTGCAGTTTATAGGTAACTTTAAGGTTACCTATAAAGAACTAGAAGTACTTATTATTGTCACTTTCATTAATATCACAAAATATTGTGACAGAACTAAGTCACCCACCCCTAATTTACTATTGGATTGGCAGGATGTTAATGACACACCGTAAAAACCATGTGTCCGGAAAAACCTCACAATTTTGGAAATTTACTCCATTTAGATGAGTGAGATGATTCCTCCTTTAAATTTTCAGTGGTTCAGCACAAACCCTATACGTCCTGGATCACCATGCAACATCCAATTGAATGCTGATTGGATAGCTTGTTTATGTGAGAAACTGTGAGTAGTTCATATAAAATTTTCAACAGTATTCTGACTTTGTATTTTACGCAAACAGTTTGGTATTTTGTACTGACCTCAAGGAAAGTCACAAGTTGAAATGCTTTGTTCTGCTAAAAGAGTTGATTCCTTATTATTTCAAGTGTTGCTGGAGTCTTAACCTCACCAGACCTTTGTTCCTCTCCGCGAATCATAAAAGTAGGTGAAATTGTGCCTGAAATGTCTAGATTTCTTAAAAGTTCAGTTTACAGTAATTTGACATTAACTTGTTGCAAATAATTTTTCTTGTTTTAATCATTGTTTTTAAATCACTTATTTTGAATAAGTTTTTTGTTACATTTTCAAAGTGTAGCCCTTTACTGATTTTATGTGTGCATATTTTTATATAACAGTCTGGGTATACACTGTCATATAAAAGTGAAGTAAATTCACTTGAAGAACAGCAATTGACTGTTCTTCAAGTGGTTTGAGTTTGACAAATCATTGGAATTATAATTTATTCCCATATCTGGCAGCACTAACCATAATAATCACACTTTTTCCTTAGTTGATCAGCATATCTCCTATGCATGAGATCTCCATGTAATTATAGTTTTGAACTCTAACATGCACATTGTGTTAGCAAAGCCTTTGGAAAATAGGAGAGCCACAAAGACTAAATGAGGGAAAAAGAATGAGCTTAGTTTCCAGGCCATCTCTGCCAAGACAAAACATCATGGAAAGCTAAAATCATCTTATCAGGGTGATAGAAGAACAATAAAGGGAGACTGTCAAGAAATTATCCTGTTGGTATTCAAGCCATAGCTCGCTGTGTCTTGTCACCATAAAACAGAGGCAACGCAAGCGATGGCTCAGCCAGTGCGAGCCACAGAGACAGCGGGAGCTGTTGATCTGTTTAGCCTGCTTACTTCATGCCACTGCAGTACATCTCCTCTGAATTGCCAGGATTTGAAATCAGCTTTACAGAGTAGAAGGCGCTCCTGAGCTCAGTGTGCTCAGGCCTGGCTGTCAGACAAAGGAAGAGTAGACTTCACAGATGAATTGTGATTGCTTACATACAGGTGCAACGCAAACCTTGATCACAGTCAACAGTTTCTTTCCAGGAGTATGAAAAGACATGGGCTGATGCGAAGAAAAACACGGAGGACAAGAGGGTATGAGAACTGAATGTGGTAGGCGACTTCTAAAAAGAAAGCAAACAAAAAAAAAAAAAAAAATGGTAGTGGCTATGCATAGTTTTGGGTGCAAAAGCATTGCATGTTACCTTGCAGAAAGAGCAGTGTCACAGAGTCGTTGTGTGCTGGTGAAAAGAGTGCTGCTTGCAATTTTAATGCAAAACATTTCTCCACCAAAGCCTGTCTGAGACAGCAGGGACTCTCTTGTGGCACTGACAGGGAGTGTCTGTGAACTGGCCTGCGGATCATTGTAAACCCTGCACCTGCTTGTGCCTCTGTCACTGTGCCCTGCTGTTTCATGTGCACATTAGCATATGGTTTAACACACGGTGAATGCATGCACCATTATGGACTATAATACATCATCTGTTTTGATGTATTGATTATATGCTCTGTAAAAAGACAATGGAACAAGCTTATTGAATATGGAAAATGCATCTGTATTAATTGTTCCACACATTTATTTATTGATGAATGCCCGTGGAACTAATAAATTGAATTAAATGAGACTTTCCAAAGCCGAAGAAAAGACCAAGGGCAAAATAAGCAGGCACGCCAAGCCAAAGACACCTTCGGATGACAAATGTGCATGTCCTATCACTTTTCTTTGTTTGATACAGACTTTTTTTTTTTGCTTCTTTTTGCTGTAATTGACTTTCATGGCAGAAGTGATTTGTAATTAATGGTGGTTTTGTAACTCATCTATATCCCTGAACCTTGACGAGACAAATCGATAGCTCTGCCTGTGGCCAACTTTGTGTGCTCGTGCTCCGTCTCACTGCAGCAGAACCCAGACACCTCGCACAAGTGGTGAAACAAGCAGAAATGTTCACATAAGTGATGGGAAACCTCAGGGAAAAGTTCATATTATGAAGAAACTGGTTCGTTTTGTAAAAGGTTAGAAGTAACAGGATGTATAATAAAAGAACAATAATCTTCAAATACTGTATGGTTGATAATGACTGAAGATTATTGTCATCAAATGTGCCTTTTTTTTCAATGACTACAGCTGAATTTTGAAACTTAAGATTTAGGAGTAAACCATTAGTTATGTGCAGTTCAATTCAACCTCATAAAAGCCAATGTGTAAACCTCCACTTCAAATTCAAACATGTGCAGTCCACTTTCAATCAGCAATCCAATTTTGGTTCTAAATTCAGATGTTTCCACTAATCATCCTTGAGATGTTTCTACAGCTTAAATTGAGTTCACCTGTGGTAAATTGGATTTGATTTGGAAAAGCACAGACCGGTATAAATAATGTCCAACAGTTGACAGTGCAGGTCAGAGGCAAACACTAAGTGTAAAATCAAAGCAATTAATTGGTTTGAGTTGTTTCTCAAGACAGGATTGTCTTAAGGCAGAAATCTGGGGAAGGAAACAAAAAAAATGTCTGTTGTTCCCATCAGTACTTTGCCCTCCATCATTAGTAAAAGGAAACGCCAAGACTCTGACTAGAGCTGGTCAACTGCCTAAGCCTGTGGAGTCAAACTCTAGTCCTGGAGGGCCGGTGTCCTGCAACTTTTAGATGTGCCTCTGTTGCACCACACCTGAAAAGAATAATTAGGTCATTAGCAAGGCTCTGGAGAACTAATCTACACAAGGAGTAGGTCAGTAAGTCATTTCATTCCAGTGTTTTGTACCTGAGGTACATCTAAAAACTGCAGGACACCGGCCCTGGAGGACTGGAGTTTGACACCTGTGGTAAGCTGAGCGATCAAAGGAGAAGTCAGGGAGGTGACCAAAACCTCAATGGTCACTGTGTCAGAGCTCTGCTGTTCGTATGTGGAGTGGAAAACCTTTCACAGAAAAATCTCTGCAGCAATTAGGCCTGCATGGCAGACTGGCCAGAAAAACAACATCCTTTATATTAAAAAAAATTAATTATAGTCCATTTGGACTTACGCTTGCCTGTTGCTCCACCGCTGTTTGGTTTATACCTTACATCCTCCAACCTCCAGGTCCACTCTCTGTGCTCATAGTTGGTATAGGACTTTATTCGATTTTATGTCTGTTTTAGACAAGTGTCTTTCAATCATTCCCCACAGAGTCATACTTGTGCCTCTGAGAGCAACGACCACCAAATTTATGCTTCAGTAAAAATAGAAAGATCTTATCCAGAAAAAGCTGAAATAAGGGCAAGGAGGTTTAGGAGAGAGGAAAAGGAAAAAGGGTGGGGAGGGGGCGTTAATGATAGGCACCATCCACATTTTACCTGAAAGGTCACTTCACAGACATACGGCAGCCCTGCCCTGCTCTGGTAATGTTCCTTTTCAAAATAGGTCTAGTTTTTCATCTAACATTTTCTTCATTTTACCAATTCTTTGTGCACTGGGAAACTTTTTCCCTTCTGTCTTGCAATATTTATCACACCGCTGTCATGACTAAATGATGCAAAGAGTACTGATGTTATAAACAAACCTATCAGGTAACACAAAAATTAACTGTCTCTTTTCCATTAGTGTCCAATACATAAATCACAAATGCATCCACAGGGATCAGACACAGATCAGAAGAGAGAGAATGTATTTTATTTCTGCATCACATTTTGTTGTGTAAGTAGATGCAGTTGGATGCATTCTTTTTATTGAAAATAAAAAAACAGCTGTGCTGTGAAAAAAAGAAATTAAAAAAATATTTTTTAGCAACAAAAAACTGAATAAAATTAGGCAGTATTCTCACTAGATGATGTGGTTGTGGTAAACCCTACCATCCATAGTTCCTATGCATTTTGCAGTCTTTTTGGGACTTCACATTAGTCATGGTTGACAAGAAAAGCTCTCCTGTTAGCGGCAGTACTCTTAAATATGTTCTGTCCATACAGGCGTAATGCACAGTACCGACGTTCTTGATGTCTTGTCACCAAGTGCACGTACATCTTTTGTAACCTTTAAAACTATCTGCTCACAGTCTGGACATGGCTTATTTTCACAATCTACAAGACTTCAAGGGATTTTTTTTTTCAGTGAACAGCCAAAAAAAAAAAAAAAAAAAACCATCAAAAGACCACAAACAGTAACACAGTTCTACTTTTATATTCAGACATGAACATGATTGGCTTGACTGTAGCGTGACCCACTCATTCGACAAGAAACATCACCGCAACATGTAAAATACGAGCATCTAGGATAGAACACCCTATATTTTCTCTTTCTCTCCTCTTTTGGCTTTACATGTTTCATCCAGAAAATCATAATAGCATAACTTTGTTTGTTTGTTTTATTTCATGCCACTGTTTTAAAGTGGACATATCATGCTTTAAATACTTCCTTTTCATCATTTTTATCCCCAAGTTTATTAAAGATGTCACCCAGCCTCCAATCATGTTCAAATCAGAGTCTAACCCAGATCAGAAGAATGAAGGCAACAAGCTTGCAGAACCACACATTATTAAGAATGCTTTGCAATGGTGTTATTACTGTATTTACACCCTCTTCATCCATACTGACTACCTATATTATGGAGCATAGTTTATATATAAACGCTGCGACATAGTTTATAGTTAAACTATGCCCATAGTTAAACTATAGGTAACTATGGGCACCTAACTATAGGTGCCCATAGTAACTACAGTATGGGCAACTACAGTGCCCATAGTTACCTATAGTAACTTTTTTTTTACTGATCTAAAATATTAATTCTAGATCAGTATGAAGGAAGTAAGAAAAGCCTCAAAATAATTAAGGAGTGCCAAGAACATCACTCAATGCATTTGGATTGTTACCCAGGTAAAAAACAAAGTCAAGTAATTTTATTATTTTTTTATTCAAAACACACAGTACGGATATAACCTCAAGATGGCAGCTAAAAACTAGTACACAGTACACTAGTACAAGGCTCACTGTTTCTATCAAAACAATGGACAGAACATCATTATCAACACAAATCCTCATTACTTTGTTTACTGAGCAGCGTTGTCCCGACTGCCAACCGTTTTCTGGGGTTCATGACAACCGACTACTTTAAAATATGTTAGCTCATATCCACTATATAGAGGAGATATTAAATAATGATGTAACTATTTCCATATTTTCCCAGATGGAAATAAGAAAAGGGCTAATCTTTTCTCAGATTATCCCTGAGAAAAGAGCAAAAATGGGTTTTTGAATTACAATCAGGTTTTTGACTTACAAGCCTACAAGTTTTTGCTTTTGACTCATTAGACTAGAGGATATAAAGATGAACATGTGGCAGTTGTTTTCAATAAAATCAATTGGGAGCAGGTGAGCTTTACAGAAGTTGAGAATGAGCAACAAACAAAACTCATAAGAGAAATATCACAAGACAGGTTGCTTGAAAAAGAAGAAAATACTAATATGAGATGCAGGACATATTTTTCATTAAAATGACTAAGTCTGAGTGAACATGATGAAACTTTCTGACAAAATTCAGAAACACAATCAAACAGTTGTTTTACAGACATATGACATTGTATAGCAGGATGTTTGACCTTGTAAAACAAAAATTTTAAGTGTCTAAAATGTACTTATGAGATTGCAAATTAATCAAAATATTTAATTAGAACAGATAAGTTTTATAAAACCAGGCTACCTTTTTAGAGAATTTTTACATATGGCACTTGTGCATAGTAAATCCACAAGCAATTTAAAAAGTGCTTAGTACAAATTTAAAAATAAAAGCTCAAACCCTTGTCGTATATTAAAATGTGCACCATCACAAAACTGGATTGTGCTACTCTCTTCAAAATGACAATACCGCACACCCAACAAAACTGTCTTTATGAAATATTTAAAACAATATTTCAAAGTTCTTGTAAGAAAAGAAGAAAATGAAAAATACATTGGTAATGAGCTCTTGAGAATTTTAGCATGCACTGAGAGTAGAGGGAGCTGCTGAGTGGGACAAGCCTTGCAAAACGGAGCTGCTGCTCTTCTGCTCTGTCAGATCAAAATGCTTTTGTGGGCATTAAAGACACCTGCAGCAGCAGTGTCTCT
This sequence comes from Poeciliopsis paucimaculata, assembly GCA_903067055.1. NCBI lineage: Eukaryota > Metazoa > Chordata > Actinopteri > Cyprinodontiformes > Poeciliidae > Poeciliopsis > Poeciliopsis paucimaculata. Next base: position 20,805 of record CAEGAD010066256.1, on the reverse strand, counting down.
GGTGATAAACATGCCACTCTCCCGACTTTCCCTCTCCTATTTTAATTACAAATATTTATAAGCAGCTTAACTGCATGGACAGGATTTTTTTTCTTTTCCAAGCAGGGGTGTGGGAGTGTCAGAGTATCAACACAGCTGCTGAATATGATAAGATTATTTACCCCTTTTTGTTTTTCTTTTCTTTTTTTAATGCAATTATTTATATCCTTACATTTTAATGACTTACTTTTCTCCTCCTTAACAGGTTGAATTGATTTTATTAAATACAAAGGAAATTTAAAGTAAGTAATGTTCTCAACATAAACAGACAAAAATAAACTGGCTAAATGTGACTTTCTGGGAAAGTTCTTTAAAGAGATACTTCAGTAATTCCATCTACTTTCAGTTTACTTTCATATTTCCTGACTATTTAGGAATGAAAACTCTATTCAGTTTCAGTTTACTTAATTTATATAGTGTAAATGTTATATGCTTTGTACACATATTCCCTAAGTGATCAAATGAAGAGTAGCCAAATTAATCAAGAAATAGACATCATACCGTCAGCCCATTTCATAGAGATTTTAATAATTTCTCGTAAATTTGAAGTTTAGCATGGTAAACAAAACAAGTTAAAGTATCAATTTGGATTTGGTACCTGTGATGACAATTTTTTTTTTTTTTTAGAAATGTTCTTAGTCCCAGAAGAACATGCACCACTTTTAGTCATGTATGTAAGATGACATTCAACCCTCTGTGACTGAACTTGCATTGGCAAGCAATAATTTTCTTGGCTGCTGAGGTGATATTAAGTAGACATTAATTACTGGCCCCGACATAATCCTTAGTGTAACTATACATGTTGAGGGAAGATGAATGATGTTCCCTTTCTGACATTTTTAATCTAGCTGCTGTGTCTACCACAGTTAATTTACTTTATTACCAACCTTTACTTACAAATACTTGCTTGCATTATTGTGCATCATGAAATAGCTTCATAACCAAAGAATCCAATGAGATACATAGGAATGCAGATCGAAAGAGAGAGGGGAAACAGAGTGCTCTTGACTTACACATTAACCTCTATTGCCCATTGTAATCCTGCAAAAAATTTGGAAGTCACCTTGTATGAGGGGAATATGAAAGGCACCTGAGAATAGGTAATTGCAAGGCAACACTATTTTTTTTCTTTTGAGAGCCTTAAAAAACATAAGCAGTGGAAAAGCAGTAATTTCCAGGGAATTTGACTGACTGGAGATTTTTGGGGGGAGATATTTTATTGTTGCCTGGGTTCACATTCTAAGTACTGCAGCAAGGAAAGTTTCTGAACTATATTGTTAGAATGTCAATAACTCAACACGCTCTGATTAGTTTATTCTGGGGTTTTTTTGTTGTTGTTTTTTTCTTTAATAGGCTCACAAATGTCAGGGAGAATACGGTGGCTGAGCCATCAGCTAATGGGAATCCCAATAAGAAGCACAAACACCAGTCTAAATAATGTCAGAAAAGCCCATTTTGTCGTTGAGTGGAAACGTAAAGAAGGTCTATTCTCAAACTGAAGAGCATGGGAGTTTATTTTGTTTTCAAATTGGAGGTGGACAGTAATTACATTTAGTCTCATTAGTCTTCCCCCCTTGACTCTGTGAAGTCATCAAGGTAATGTGTGTGGCTTTTCCTGTTTGGGCGAAAATGGATTTGTGCAGCATTAGCTGATGAGGCAGGTAAATTACATTATGTCTCTCAATGTGATCTTAATGTCAGTGATTCTGGGATGCATCAGCCCTGTAGACGGTCTAAAAATTGTTTAGACACCAACTAACCACTCGTGGTACATTTTTGACAAATCCATAGACCAATGATATCGCCTGCTTTGTCTTAAAGTATTCATATTTAGAACATTTTAGGAAGTCAGTATTTTCAACTTGACCACAGATTGTAATAAGACCATTATTTTTTGCAAAAATAGAAGTGCGTCACAAAAATACCCTCTGTTGTGTAGAAGTCTCTTGCGATGGACTGGTGACCTGTCCAGTTACACAAAATGTCTAGCTGGACATAAGCTCCAGCACCCCTCCCAAGCCCACTAGGGACAAGGGTGTAAGAAAATCAATTGATGGATGGATGGATGGATGGATGGACAGATTCATGGGTGTATTAGTCTCTTGATTCGAAGGCATTGGAATACATGATGAAAAAATAATGCTCTCAGTTTACCCTTCTGAACTTTTGATAATGTGTTTAATTAAAAATATGCCCCATGAGCATCACCAGAGGTTAAACTGGGCCAGGGGCTGTCTCATTGGTCACAACTGAGTCAATTAACACTGTTCATGCATTTTGCTTCTAAATAAATTAAATGATCTAAATTTAATTATTTTTTAAACTCATTTGTGGGGTGTTGTCTGTTGCAGAGTACCAGAAACATTAAAACTCATTGACAAGGAAAGATTCCCATGTTGATGTTTCCTACTGTGATATTAGCAACTTAAAGCTCAAGAGGTAATGCAAATGAGGATTTTCCTTTCAAAGTTCAGACCTACATACAGTCAAGAAATTGAGACAAGACATGCTTTTAGAGATTTTCTGAAATATGGTGTGCCCAAGAAAGTCAAGCAACGTGCTTTGCTCACTTGAAATCTCTCAGTTGAAACATTGAATTTATTTTAGCAAGCAGATAAATAGCACCCTAATTGGTCTTTAGTTTTTGACTCGACATTTACCAAGACACAGATCACAGTGCCATCTGTCAGAGCTGGGTACAGACATCATAAAACTGCTCATGTGTTTGATAGTCAGTCAGTTTGTGATTAATGCCACAGTAACAAGCAATTCACAGTCACCTCGCTTTTTGTGATGTCTTTCTCACCACTTGCAAGCCCCTTGGTGCAATGCTCAATGGCAGCTCCCAAAGTTCAGGGGTGTACGCTGTGTGCTTTCAGAACTATATTACAAATACTTTTAACTTTTCCACTGTACTTTGTAACAACACCTTAGAATATTGAATTTGAGAATATCGGTCACATATTCACAGAAACCGCAGTTGTTTAGGAACTTTTCATTTTGATATGTCTCAGTAGAATTTTAAATAGGAGCACCTATTCAACAAACCTAAACCTTACCAGAGTAGACTCGACTTTCTTTGTCAATACGCATTAAACATTTGTTTCAATATTTCAGAGTCCACCCCTTATAGCTAAGATAGATCATCTACTTTGGGTTAAAATCAAGCAAAATATAATATATGTATATATATATATATATATATTTTTTTTTATTTTTATTTTTTTTTTTTTTAAGTTTTGACCTAGTTTGCCTTCACTTTTTCTTTTTGTATTACTCAACATTGATAAAAAACACCCCCAAAAAAACTCACCTACCTCAAGAGCAAGCCTTGACAGTCTAATATAAAGGTATCAACTATAAGTGTTTCAAAAATACCCCAATGGCGTTTTTACAAATAGCCCCAAATCATTTGGTCGCAAGTTTTCTAACGTATCAAACATGTGGAACCAAACCAATGAAAGTGGCATTTTGGGGGAAAGGTAATTTCAGAATAAAATGGAACATGTAGCCTTGGGTCCTTTTACAGCTTGGACACACAGGATGGGAAGCAAAATGTGTCTGTAAAACCGCCTGTTGTAAACACCTCAAAATAAACACTTACTGAAAATAAATTTTGGACCAGACTACATGTAAGCCAAAAAAGCATGTACATGATTATTAATGTAAACCTAAAATCAAGCAAATTTCACAAATGTTATCAGAGGCCATTATAGTAAATGTGTTCCTTTCATTGACTATCTTGCAGAACCTAATCTATCGATGGACGGAAGATCCATGCAAAAATGTTCAAAACAAGCATTTTAGGTGTGCCTATTTACTAATGGAGTCATAAAATGCAAATGCATACACAAGATAAACATCACACCCTATTAAAAAGCTAAATATTGCCTATTTTTTTTCCAAAATACAGTCATCCTATATTACACAGAGAAAACATTCAATTTCTCTTGATTGTGAGCAAACAGGATGACACAAGAAAAAATATGCACTGTTGGAAAAGTGTGAATAAAACTCATAAAATTGAAACAATGTCTGAGCTAGTTAAAAAAATATATATATGCAGATGTATAACTGCATCTCAAAAAATTCTTTGAATCACTTACAAAAGTTTGAAAAGTTGGCCTGAAATGTCATAGTTACATAAAAAATATTGCTAGTAACTTTTTTTTTCTTGTTTTTTTTAAAGAAGGGGTGTGTTTAAAGATAAAAATCTGCAATGGACACTTTGAGTTCAGCGTTCTTGTTTTTTGTGGAGACAAGCTATTTTACAGCTACCAGCCAATCCTGATTCAACAATAAATTTGTATTGTTTCTTTAGATACTAATAAATAAAATTTCAACTGAAGTAATTTTTCTTTATTTACCTTTTTTAGCATTAGAAACACTTTTTGCAAATTTAAACCCAATGAATACCAAATCTTTAAAAAATCATGTTCTACTATATTTCTTTGCTTTATTTCCTCCAAAAGATTTGAAACCAAATATTACTTTAGTGGTTTCAAAGTAAAGTTTCTCAGCACCCATGCCTGGATACATTTTATTTATTTTTTTCTAGCACTGTGTCAGTTCCATCCCTTTAATTTTAATGAAACAAAATAGTTTCACTTACTTTCATTTTTCAAGTTATTTTGAGCTGTGTAATTGCCTGTAGCTGTAACCATCACTTTGGGAGTCCTTCAGGCTCATAGTGCACTCTAAACCATTACTCTTTAAGCATCCAACATGAGTGAAAAGCAATGCATAAAGATGGTCTTCAAAAACATGGATGAGCAAATTTGTAGGATAAGAAAACTTTACTGGGCTTTAGAGTATTGACTTCAAACCAATAGAGCATGTTTAAGATGGATGAAAGTGTGAGCCAGGCCTTCTCAACCAAAATTTGTATGTAACCTCACAAATGGCCTTTTAGAAGAATAATCAAGTATTCTCATAATACTCGTTCCACCAAGTGTTGTGGAACGAGTGGATGCCACCAAAAATGTGGTGTTTGTTATGAAAACTTACAAGCATATAACTACTAACATACAAACTTACTAATGTACAGCCAGCAAAGTACTTTTGAATTGAAATTAATTGAATTTAGAGCGATGACTGCAAGTTTTAAGAAAACTAGAAAAGACAAAAACATAAGTTCATCCTAGTATAAAACACACTGGGAAAACGGTTGTATTTAAGGCTACTTTTTAATCAAGAAGGGGCAAACATAGTGGCCCCTGTTGACAGAAAAGTGTTCATACTTTGTGTTGGGCCAAAAAAACATACATGACAAATTGAATGTTGACGGTAACCTGTAAATGTCATTTTCACTTAAAAAGATTATATTGTCTGTAAAAAACTAAACTCATACTTTAATTTACAACTAAATCTATCACATGCATAAGGTTCACTACACAGTGTGTTTCTGGGTACACTGTAAACATTTATCGAATAATTGGCATACAGAAATAGATTGCCCAAAACAGTAGTCTACATAATTGTATTACGCAACATAGTTTTGATTTTATTATGTAACTGTCACAACATTCCTTAATAGCGTTCACCATCAATTAAGTGTGAGTCCTATATAACATTGTGGCATTACATAACTTTGACACTGTTTGTGCCTCCCACATACATACAACAACTTAATTATACAGATGTCATTTCTTACCCATTTGGGCGCTATGTTTTGAACAATAGTTGTCATTCTGTGGAATATGATTGCTGACAATGACTTAGGAAAGCCATACAGAAAAATTGACACTGAATTATAATGATTAGAGGAACACAGGGTCAAAAATGTACTGCTGAGTGTGACACACAACACATTCATCAAGGAGTAGTTTTATCACAGCTGAGTGTAACATCTGTCATTGTTGAATTATGTTCAGTATTTCTTCTATTTTGATTGATCTCCGGTTGAAAAGATGCTTTTGGTAAACTTGACCATAAAATGAACTTTATTTTTTAGTTTTTAATTTCTTTTTCCCAGTGATCTTTGCAATGCATTATTGATAAGTTAAAAAGAAAATCAAGTAAAAAAAAAAATGGAACAAAATGGGGGGTGGGGGTTTATGAATAAAGAAGAAAGGTAGCTGTTCTGTTATTAAATTGGATCATTGAGGTGGAAAGGTGATTTAGATAAGTAGAACCCTATGGAGTTTAGAAGCTTTTGGTGATAGATAAGCAAAGTTAGCAGGAGGTAGACACCGTAGATGAAACCCTTGAAGAGATGAAGATCAGAGGAGCAAGTTTTCTCAAAGATGGTCTGAGAGCAACTGACAGGACAAGGATAAGATTAACGGAACAGAGATTGGGCTGATTGCCAAACATAAAGACAGGAATAATAGATTACTGGCCCGGTAAAGTAAAATGTGATATTATTTGGTAAGTTTGACAGCATGGAAAAAGTCCAAAGTATAAGAGATGTCAGTATGTTGTCAGATTTTATTTAAAATGTGGAATCACTGGCATTTTACGTGCCATACTTTTGCAAAAAGTACACCTCTTAATTAGCTATTAATTAAGAGGGGTGAATACTTTTGCAAAGCACACTATGTAACACAACTAAAATGCAGTTTTCAAAATGAAAGCTTCTTGTGCAGAAGAAAAAACAGCTGATTAAAACACCAAAAACATCAGGCTTATTAGTAAAAAAAATTGCAAAATATAGGATTTAAGCACTACATGATTGTTTGAATGGTATGTGAAGGGAAATAACCTCTATGCTGTTAGATTCATGGTATTTCAGAATTCTTGCAGGAAAAGTCAAAGCAGAATTTTTTTCAAAAGAGCAAACCCAAAGCAAAGCTTTGTGCATAAGAAAACAGGCAGCAGAGCATAATTTCATGTAAATGAGAGGGTTACTCTGACAGATTTGAAAGGCAAATACCAATAGGTTGCTCTGGAGAAACAAAGCTTTGAGTCCAGTACAAATTGTATTTGAAAAAAAACAAAACAAAAACAGACTCCACAATGGAGTCTGATTAACTATCATTGTCTCATATTTCAAATACATTTTTGATCAGAAAGTTACATTTCTAGTTGTATAATACTTGACTAAGCAAAAAGATTGTCAACAGTCCTAACCAAATATTTTGGAGTTTGCACTTCACAATATGTGAGGGTACTTTCCTCCTTAGATTGGATCTACAGCAGTTAGCGGGAACTTTAAACTCAAAGCACTTACAATCTATAAAATTTTTGGTGCTGACACAATTTTTACCAACAGCTGTTGCTGCAGAAGCTCTGTTACTGTTTTGAGGTAAACAAATAGCCATTACAATAAAAAAACAATTCTCTGCCCATATACGTATTTTCTTGTTGGTACCAAGTCTAATTGCCTGCAATGAGGACTAATAGCTATAACCTTTTGTAACATTATCTTATGTTAGTGCACAGTATGATTTTGAGTGTAAATAGTGACATTAATTAATACTCCAAATCAAAAACATAAACACTATTTCTTTTCCACCTCTTTTCCCCTGCCGTGCTTCTGTAAAAAAAAAACAAAAAAAACCGGCCACAACAGAGATGTCCAAATGTAGTTTTGGCTGGAAGAAAATTCTGGATAGGACAACAGGGCGAGTCTTTGTCTTTCTTTTCTTTACTCTGTTCCACCAGCCATTGAAGGAAACCGTTGAGTGCACACAGGAGGGCTATAATGTGGTTTCTGTGTCTCTGCCCCTGAGGTATAGCACCCTCAGGTGGAAAACCTCTCAGACGGCACTGGCCTATCACTGCTTCAATTATCAACACCAGGAGTGCCCTTTCATTTCTATTACATCTTTCTTCCTTGCTTTTTACTGTGGTCTGTCTTCTTGTATCTAATCTTTTCTTCTGGTTCATTCACCTTCACTCACCTCTACACATTTCTTTTAATCTTTTGTCTTGACAATACCTCTACCTCACTTTGTTTTTATTTTAAGTTGCGTGGCACTGAGCTGTGTGATTGTTTCTCTCACTCAAGAAACTCTGATTCAGCATAGTCTGAGACCAGATTTAAGCAGGGGATGTCCCTCTAAATGAGAACATATTACTGTGCAATGATCGTCATCCTGGTAAGGATGTAATGATTTCATTAATGTGTCACAGAGTGAGACTACCTGTAAGACAAGGCAATTCACAAGGGAACCATACTATCACACTTAAGATAAGAGTCTCTAATCAGAAGAATATTATAGATCTTCTTTCTCTTGTCTCTATACATATCTCTAGTCTTCCTTGTCTTTAATAAAGCCGGGACTAATGCAGCACACGGAGCTTCAAAATAAAGGGGTCCTTAATTTTTTAGATGAAAAAGAACACCTTTCTCTCTCTGAGTTGTAAAGAAACAAATGAAAGAATATGGATCAATATATGCCGATGACCCGTATTCTATCGATATAAAGCCTCAGCTTCAGGGAAATGGCGGGCTCACGACGTAGTGACGTAGCTTCACACAAAAGTTAAACTCTAACAAAGAGTGTAATAAACGGCAGTGGCATTTCTAAAGGAGGACAAACAAAGGAAAACATAACATTAACATCCTCTCTTTAGCTTTGTTCACGGAAGATAATTCAGCTTCGACATTAATTACCGAACACTCGGATTCTCTGCTCAGGTGGCCATATAGTCGTCTTCTCCAACAAGACTCGGCGTACAAAATGTCCTTCTCTTCCGTTTGCAAGATTGAGTGCCATGGTGCATAAACAAGAAGTTTCTTTCTATCTCCTGTCATTTTAGACCTCTCTAACAAAAGCACCACATGCTGGCAAAAACAAGAATTACAACCAGTCGATGAAATAAAAAACAAACCATGGTTTACAAAATACATTTGACATGTACCCATTTTTCACCTGGTTGCATTAATTCATTATTTCAGTCTTCTTTGATTGCAGCAACTTTTTTGTCTGATTAGACATCCATCTGCAAGTTTTGGGGTTTTTTTCCTATTTCTTTTGGTCTTTATTTCTCATCTTTCCAGCAGTTCAATGTCTTTCCTTTAAATGACTGTCCATTTAAAATCCCAAAGTTCATTGGAAATGTTTGACCAAGTCTTCCATTAGTCATTTAATTGTGTATCCATTTTTATATTTCAGCATCATCCATTCATCATATGTTGAAGACCGAAAGTACATATTCAAGTAGAAACATTCATGTGAAAAATACTGTATGTGAATAATTTGTATGTGAAAAATACTTACAAGGGAATTATTAAACACTTTTAATGTCTTTAGGCTCAAAAATAATAATTACACAACTGTTGTTCAAGGTGTTCAATATATAATAAATGAAATTGAGTCCCTGTGAATACAATTAGAAAGTACTAATGTTGCAAAGGCTCTTGTCTCTTGTCTATGCAGAGTTATGCACTTTAAGATGTAATAAGCATGTTCTATAAATAATATTGTCTTTCTGTAAATATTATTTTATATGCATGCTGCATTTAATGTGCTGTGCAGAATTGCAATAGGTGCTGGTTAACGTGTTCTGGTTGACTTTCTCTTCCAGTTTTGATTTGTGGTTCACAAAACGAGGATGCAATTTTATGGGGAATCGGTCAATATTTCCACAGTCATCATAGTCTAGTGGAAATCCGACTTTGACTCATTAATGCATTTTTTCTCATCATCTCTCACTCTGTCCCAATTATTGATTATTATGACTGGTCAAGTGACTGGTCACTGGTTTGATCAAAATGCAAAAATCAAGTAAAATCCCAGTATGTTTCTGGACAGTGACAATACTGACAGGATACTTACGTTTTCCGCTGATCGTCCTCGTATTTCACCAATATCTGCGTTACCACAGATATTTTCTGGCTATGTTATTGGCCATGTATTAGCAAATATCTGAAGATTTTCAGCAACTTTTCTGGTTCTTCTTTTTGCTATTAAAATTTATAAAAAATTAAGGCATCAAAATCACACATCAATTTTCTTAAAGCGGATGCTGAATTAGACTTCTAGCTAGCGGTCATCTTTACAACTATTTGAAGTTTACCCTTGCACCCTTACAAATGGTAAGGGTGTAATTGGCTAGAACAAATTAAATCCCTGAAGAAAATTACTCCCACAGCTTGATGCTGCCACCACCATGGTGCAACGCGTCATCAGTGTGAGATGCTTACTTTTTGAGTATGCATGATTTTGTGATTGCATTATGTACTGGGCAAAAAAGACAATGAATAAAATTGCAAATAATAATTCACATGAGGTGACTGTTTGTGTGACTACATTCAATTAAATTGCTAGCAAAGTTTAAGTGACACATTCATTGTGTGGACTCATTACACACAGAGTGTTATATTTATTCTGGCTGCAAATGATCTTTCTCGGAAAATAATAATATCATGCGAGACCAATAAAAAAAGAACATTTACTACAGCAATTATTGGGAGGAGAGCTGACTTGACAGTCATCCAACATGCAGCCATTGAAATCCTCCACAAAGAGGCAGGGACACTAAAGGACATTGCAGAACAAGCTAGCTGTTCACAGAGTGCTGTATCCAAGTATTTTGATGGAAAATTAGGAAGAGGTTCTCAAGTAACAGGGATAATACATACTATCATTTGAGATGTACCTGCATGCACTTGTAAATAGTGTTATTTGCACATGTACAAAAACCTATTTGATCTGTAAATTATGTTTGCTTTTAGATGGTAGGAGAAAGCCTGAATGCTTCATAAAAATCATGAATATTTGCATGGGAATCATATTAAAACGACATCCATTATGCTTCCTTAAACAAGTTAGAATAGGGTTACGAACTACACAAAACACGTTCATTGCATTTTTTTACAAAAATATTATTCAAGGATAATGAGATTTTCTCTGCTCAATTTTGCCTGTTTTCAACTCCTTTCTGAATGGGCTATTTTATGGGCTCTTGTAACTTTAAATTCAGACAAGTTGGGCTGGCTACGTGAAAATGGCTGCAAACACATGCACAATTGTACAACTGTCCATCTTTCACCCAGAGTCATACGCAGAAGCAGAAGTGGAACTTCCTGTACAACCATCAAGGATGCATCTGGCTGAGTAAGTTAACAATATAACACTTGTCTTTACCAGCCACTACTGTACGGCGTACACAGCACTAAAACCAGACACCCAAACCTGCGAGAGCTTTTTTGTGTTGTTATGTGAGAGGCTGGGCTTGGCTGGGATTGCTAGGTAGGCACAGTGCCCTGTGATTGTGACTGAAGTATTAAAATGTGGAAAAAATAATTAAGAATAATTAAGTCCTCTTCAAGATTGACACAGAAAGAGCTTATTATCAATTCAAATTAATAACCACATGGCAGCAATGCTAACCACTGCACTACCATGTAACCCACCTAAATAGGCTGTATGTACAGTTCCAACTGTATTGTATGTACTCAGTTAAAGATCTGTTTGAATTGCAAATACACCTTAGTGTGACTGCTCTGGCATTCTGCAAAGCCTAGAGTCATCATCAAACAAATCACACTTAGTCCTCTGCCCTAAAGAAAACTTTGCTGCAGTTGATACCCTTAAACAAACACGGTTCATCATTTTGGTACTAACTGACTGCATGCTGAGAGCTGTGAGAGATAGAATAATGAACTTCTTTAAGCTGCAGAAGTAAAAGACATGATTCATCATTTTGGTCACTCTACTGCATTTCTCTTTGCTTGCCTGCTGGGGTGAATTTGTCTTCCCATTATAATTAGAATCGAGGCTTCCTCTGTCTAGAAGCCAACCAGCAAGGGCACTCTGGGATGGTTGAGTCAATATGTCTTCACGGCACTTTTAATACAGAGGAGCAGACTGACTGACAAGTCATTTCAGCAGGGCTTGATTCCTAGATTTCTATCCGGACTCAAGGAACAGTCTCATATGGAGGTAAATGACTCCAAGTACTTCCTTTAGCCTACCTTCAGCACATTTTCAAAGACAAAGGGAAACTTGGAGAGCATTAGGGAAAGCTTGCACCCCTCTCAAGTAGTGATCATAAATAATTTTGCTTCAAAGTGGTTTCTAAAATAGTTCAGCATACATTTAAATCTTTTTTGTTGATGTTCTGATCCAGATTTGAGACGTATTCTATTTTCTTGATCATGTTATTTTATCACTCTTAATAAAGATTTCTGTCATTTGGGAGAAAGTGTCGATAATATTGATAATTGACATTTAACAGTCGCAAAAAATCTGTAGGAAAATGGATATTATTCATGATGCAATGTAAAGATAAACGTCTCGATTGTTCTGCAGTGCCATAAGAAATAGCAACACTTGAGCATTTATTTCTTTAAGGTTTTTATTTTTCCTGTCTGTCAGTTTGCATTTGTTCATTAAAAAACTTAAATCCTTTAGATGTTTCTCTGGAACTGCATGGAGCGGTAATCCTTCTAGTAGTTGCCAGTTTATTTCCACTGGCATTACTGGAAAGTTGTTTACGATGTGTCACATGAAGAACATGCGGAAGATTGAATGTCACCATTATTTTTTTTTCATCTTATTGATACTGACACAGTTCGGCCTTAACAGAAAACATGAACACTTCATGCACTGTATTTAGTAAAACAGTGTCACTGGTCAAATAGAAAAAATATTTGTAGTCTTGGAGAAGCCACACATAGACACAAGCCATTAGTTTCTCACTAAAAGCACATGACACTTTATAAAAAAATGTCATTTGAATTACATTTTTTGTGATTCTCAAAAGTGCATGCATTCTTTTAAAAAAAGAAAGTCTTGTGATATAAAACACAATGTTAGACGTTGAATACTGGGATATTATTATTGCACCTTTTTTTCAAAGTTGTACTTGAATTCTACAGGATTCTCCTCATATTTTAGAAAACATGATCCTGTTCCGTTGCTTGGTAAAAACTGAGCTGATATTACATGCAACGTTGGCAACAGCTGATGTGGAATGGAAGAGGTTGCAAAAATTACAATGGTAAACTCTCGTTTAAATACTACGGCCAAATAGTGAATGCTAACAATTCAATATCTGTGCTGCAGAGATGACACTTCACAGTAGCATGTCCTAGATTATACCATTAGTTGCTCACAAGCAGTGCTGACGGACCTCCTTACATCTGCTACGTTTTTAAATCTGTCAACTTATATGGTCAGTCAGCTCAGCTAGGTCTTGGTGTTCATCCAGTTTACTTGCTAATGATCTCACAATGTCTATTAAGACGGATGGAAGAGATTATTTGAACTTCCTCCTTCTTTCATTCCTCTTGGCTCTGACTCTGCATCCACAACATTTCTTCTTCAACTCATTTGATATTTTTGGGCTGTAGTGGCGATATTTTTGTAGCTTTTTGAGATGCTAATCAGCTGCTCGCGGTTGTGTGTGTGTTGGTTGGCGAGTGGGGGGCGGGGGGGGTTTCTTGTTGCTATGTTTCGTATCATAACAAACGTCCAACAGTAAAGGAAAGAAAAAATAGTAATTCTACCAAATCCTTGCAGCTGCATCACATCCACACACAGAGGGAATTATTTTAAAAATGTCAACATTAAAGCAAGATCAGAGGGAATCACAGTTAATGACTGAAACAAAAGACTCTAAAACATCCTAAGACATGTTTCCTCACCTCCTTTAAAAGATCAGAAAGAAGTAATGAGTAGCCTACATTACTGTGTAAAGTTTATTTGTAGTTATTCTACAATGATAGCATTAATGACTTCCTTTACTGCTGTATATGTCAGCCCACCCAAATAGACTGTACTCCTTCTTTTGAAAAATGAAGAGGCTTAACTTCAGGTGGTCCACTTTCTTTATTCGCGCTTTCCCTCCAATCCAGCAGTGTAACATATATGAGAATATAATGAAAATAAATGACACAAAACAGCCTCTTCAGTATTAATATGAATAAGGGATGAATTGCTGTAGATTTAAAGAAGTGGTAGAAGTGGAGCAGCTATTTCTTTCCCTCTGAAGGTTACTGAACAACAAGATTAAAGGAGTGTCAGTCTGCAGCCTTTAAATGCCTGGTGATGAATGCCAGCTCGGAAAATGAGGAAGCGGCCAGAAGGGAAAAGGGGCTGTTGCATGTGAAACTATGGAAGAGGAGGAACAATGAAGTGAAACGTGAGAGAGATACCATGGGAAGTGTGGTGAGACATTTAGGGAGAAGACGACCGTGTGATGATGGGTAAAGAGGAAAGTGATGGATAAGACAGAAAGGGAGGGGGTGTGCATTCTGAAGGGGGGGTGACAGAAAGAGGAAGGATGGGGGAGAGCAATTGTGCAGTTCTTGACACCTCCACAGACAACACCTTGGCAAGCCGTCAATCACAGAAGTTCGCTTGATTGATTTTTCTCCTCTTTTCAATCAGCATTTCACAGGGCGTCCTTCTCTTTCGTTGGAATGCGCCCTGATGCTAACTCAACTTCCAATTTTTTATTAGTTTTTTTTATTTTCCACGTCAGGACCAAACTGCGACTGTCAAATCAACTGTCCTAGAGCAGCAAGCAATCAACAAAATAGGTGGGAAAATGAAAATATGTTCTTGTCATAATATAAAGGGAAATGTTGAGGTACTTTTTGCAAAGGACATTCGAACTGTCCTTCTTTGGACTAATTGTGGAACCGTGTTTGAATGAAATACATTTCATATCAAATCAGATTCTTAAGGAAACTGAAATGTAACTTGCATATTTAGAAAATGGAGCACATGCTTGACATGCATTTTTACTGAGGATATTTGTTCACAATGTTTTAAAAAATCTATCTAGTAATAAATTATTTTCATAAAATACATTAGCCACTAACTTCTTGTAATGTTTTTTTTTTTTTTTTTTTTGAAAGATCTTCAACAGTAGATCTTTTGGTACTGTGGTATTCATATCAGTTCAGTGGAAGTTATTGGGATAAAACTTCTTAAGCAAATAAGGAAGTTTGAAATCAATAATTACTTCACCCAATATCTGGTCAGCTAATGCCACTGTCATTGTCATTTCCTCTCCAGGAATTGCAAAGGTGAATGTAGAAGCTTTATTAAAATGCTTCGGATGCTGGCAAGTATCAGCATAATCACAGCCACATAACATGACATATTGGCATATTGATTTGAATAACTTGAATGTGCCCTGAACATAATTATGATTGTCATTCTTTTCCCAATAATTTTGCATTGTGGTATTTCAGCATTTCAGCATTTCAGAAAACACGTTTGTGATTCAACAATTGTCTGCAGGATTTTTATAGTGTGTCTGTACATGTTGGAGTTTTCCAAAGTACTTTTGCCTCCACAGAGTGCAAAGATAGTAACTGAAAACTGGACTTGAAAGTACAAGTTTTGAGGAATCATTATTGCCTCTCTGCGTTAGGTCTGTTGCAAATGTATTTTGGCATCCTCTAAAAATGGCAAGAAATATGGGTGAATAGTAAAAAAAGTGCACATTTTGTATGGAATTTACAAAAGGCTTTAATAAACTGACCATGGCTTAACGAGTACTGTTGCCCATTCAAATATTGTTCAGTAAGTTCTAACATAAACTAAAAGCCCATGAGACTTTCTACCAAAAAAAGTCAAAACAGTTAAAGATTTGTCCTAACACCCATGTATGCATTGTCTTCCACTTGTGTATGATCAGACAACAGCGACAACAGGGAGGGAAACCCAGACATCCCTCTATTAAGTCAGCGACCCCCTCCAGGTCTTCTTGGGGGACTCCAATGCATATCCAGGTCAGAGCAGATGTTTAGTCAGTCTCTTCTGAACAAAGAACTCCTTTGAGATCTGAGACACAGCAGTGTTTTATCTTTCTTGTGTAATCATATCACTGATAATTACACTGATGGAAGTGTTTATTACAGCGGAAACAGGCTTCTGCTGGCCTCTGTTTATACTTTCAGCTGATCCAGTGCGATGCAGAGTCTCTGTGTCAGTGAGGGGGGGGGGGAGTGACTGTGGCCACAGAGGCATGCCTGAGAGACAAGACCTATTAATTTTCATGTGGACAAATAAATTGATCAAATGGTTTTGCTTTTTCTCCTTAATTCCCCTTGCATCTATGAAGGCCAAGGCCAATCAAATAGTGAGCCATTGTTTTGGATTTTAAGTGAACTTGTGGAAGCGGGTTTTCTATTAATCAGAGAGACAAATAGAAGAGGGCATGTGGGAGTTGTCAGAAAAGAAAAGCTTTGTAATAGGAGAGAGCAAAGATGAGGTTAAAAAGCAAAAACAAAGTATGTGACAAAGAGGAGAAAAGTACTGTTTAATATTCTAGGTATGAGTGCATGTTGTAGAAGCCAAAATCCAGGGGTCATGTGCAAAATAAATTAATAAAACTGATGGGCAGGGCCAACTGAGTCAACACATCCACTGAATTAAGAAATTAAGGAAGAAATGAAAAAGAAAATGGAGCATGAGCATAAAAGAAAGGGAAATTATATGCAGACAAGACGTCTGCAATTCATCCCTATGCACCACTTACAAAAACGTGATACAAATCAAGCGTGTTGTTTGCTAGTAGAGTGATGACATCTATCAGTTGTTATGCTTGCATCTTTTTAGCATAGCAATGTGTCAATCAGTAATCCTCATCGGCTTACCTAAACCATCAAGCTCAAAAAGTGAAAATAATTATCTTAACAGTACTTTTTTTTTTTTTTCCCAAGTTCCTGACCCCATCCATACTCCAGCATTTGCAACAAATATGAAAGCCATGATGTAGATTACATTCCTGATTACAGAACCGCTGTCTTCCTTTTGGAATGTGAAAAGTAGGTAGATGTAATCAGAGCCCTGTGGCAAAGAGCTCCTTATTTAGTTTGTGAGTGAAGATAGCAACAGGGAAATGAAAAACCCCATCTCATTTCCTGTCTGCTACAGTCACTATGAGGTATCAAAGCACAAAATGTTCCTCCGGTGATGCATATCGCTCAGGCCTGGACTTTGAGCGTAAAGCAAACACAAAATTGCTTTTTTCAGCCTTTTCTTTTGCAGACTACCATGAAGGACTGTGCTGACAAGGGGTTGAGAGGCCCCGCCATTATTTGCGGAGCAATGAATTGTACAATTTCCTTTTTTCGTCCTCAGCACACCAGTAAAGCCTGGAAGTCTCGTTCAGGAGGGTCACAATGATAGCCATGATTTGAGAAATAATTAGTGCAGAGGAATTATAAAAGGCACCTATAGTATTTAGAATTTTGTGTAACAGAACAGGTTGTATGTATACTGCAAATTCAAGGTAGCTTAATACCACATGGTTGTTAAAAAGGAAAAGAATCATTGACCTTTGGGTGCACCATCATTTTTTCCCCCATTGTTCCCGCTTGGGGCCTCCCAGGGAGAAGAAGGGTGAGTGAACCTGGAGGAGGGCTCAGCACCATGTCAAAGACCTCCCACAACTTATTTTGCCTCGACAGAAACAAGTGTTGATTGCCCTGAGCTTGCAGAGAACCACCAGGGAGAAAGGCCAGAGATTAGAGCTGACAAGTTAGCTTCCACTTGTGAGAGGAGACATGTTACACACACACACGCGCACCCCAGTGTCACTTTAGACCAACTACCCAGCAAGGAGGGAGGCCATGCTGACATGCAAAATTTCTTATGCAACCTTGTTCCATGGTAACGCAACAAGGTGCAGTAGGTTTTGTCAGAAAATCTGTCTAAAGACAGTAAAAGGTTTTTTTTTTTACATATATTTAAATTTCAATCGCAACCATTTTGCAAGTTATTTGGTGTCCCATAGTTAAAAAACAAGCCTTAAAGTGCATTTCTATAAATTTTGATATCATGAAAAGATTAATTTATTTCCATCATTCAATACCAGATGCCAACCATGATCACTCACATCAGGTAGAGTGGAATAATTGTTTTGATATAAGTAGTCATTTCAATTAATTTAAGCAGTCATAGTTTACTGCTTATAAAAGCCACGAATAGTTTGCTCTTTTTCTTTTTTTTTTATTTAGAAATTTTAAATAATCCAAGAGACTAATAAAATTACTTTAAAATAATAATTCCGGCCTACCTTAAAGTATGTTAATATACTGCAGTTACTGCATCAATGGATCTTGACATGGAGGTGATCAGGTTGTAACTCAAATGAGGAGCAAAGGAAGCCCAAGTTTTTAATAAGTAACTTTTATCTCATCTGAGTGGTTAAGTATTATCTTTTTTCCAATGGTACTCTGCCATGACCTGCAAGAAATAAAATCACAACCTTTATAAAAACTTGTCAGCAGATGGAGGCCTGAAGCGATTTCTTTGAGTCTCTTGAACACAAACACACACACCCACACACCCCCACACGCACACACACACCCACGCACACGCACGCACACACACACCCACGCACACGCACGCACACACACACACACACACACACCTCACCCCCAAAAGCTTAAGTGAGCTTTGCTTCAAAATTGTCTAGAAGCTACAGTTATCTCTTTTGTTTGAAGGAATTTCTTGCCACATTTTTCCTTCCACTCAACTTTTCTTTCACTTGCTTGGCACAGCACTCTGCAAGCAGCCAGTTTCTTCAGTAAGGACATGTTGTTCCTCACCCATCATAATTCCATAAAGAGTTGGTCACAATAAAGCATACATGTATTTAAAATACTTCTTTATTTTATTTTATTTATGCCACGCAAAATTTTAATTTTCTAAGAAAACAACTTTTCTTTAACTGCAAAGTTTTTATTAACTGTGAGTCATAATCATCAAATTTGGAGAAATACATCTCTCAATTTCTAAATCATATTTTATAGCTTTCTATTATAATTTTCACTGGACTAAATTACTTAAATAAATAGATTGTCAATGAGATCCTAATAGATAGAAATGGATCCCTACAATGTATATAAAGGACATTTTAAAATTGACCTAAGCAAAATCTGATTTCAATATAATGCCAAGAGACAGCCTGTTGAAATTAAATGCATTATATTCTGTTTTGTCAGCATCGCTGCCACGACTTAATGTATTGGTATTCAATGCAAGAGTTGGCCTTTAACTTCAGGGGAATACACTTAGGGTATTCTACATTACACATTTTTTGTTGCAGAGAAAAGTGCAAAGGCCAGCAACAAAAGGCACCAGCAGATTATCAAACCTAGGGATGTGGTTAATGCAAAGTAACCCAGTCAGCTGTTCGAAAGTGGTTCCGTTCACATTTAAAAGCAGTTTTAAGAAACAGCGTATCAATAAGTCAGAAGTTGTGTTGTGAGCCTAATTCAATTCTGTGATGGGAGCTGTCTACTTTATTACCTCAGTGAATTACTTGCCCTCACCCTATTCTGCGAACATTCAATCTAGGATTATATATATATATAGGTGTTATCTGACTGTGGCACAATAGCACAGGGGATAGTTACTTGGTACTGTGGGAATGTAACAATAAGAACAAATTTTGTTCTTCAAAAAGATGTGTATTGAATCTAAATCGATGCTGTGGTTTCTTCTTGTTTTTTGTGCATTGGTTGCAATGTTTGGATTAGATTTCTATTGCAGATTTTATTATTTTTTTCCTGCTTTCTGTAAGTCTTTTTTTCTGAACTGGATAACCTTTGCTTTGTGTGCACACGGACAAGATTTAACATATATAGGCTCCTACATAGATCTCTGGAGTTATAAGTCTTTTATGTGCTATTTAAAATCGAAAAGAAACTGTGTTAAGCATAGATGAAGCTCTACTTTAACAGGAGATTTATTCATATGATAACTATTGAAACGTTGTCATTGCATGTCAATGGTAATGTAAGCAAGATCTGAAGCTACATGCATTTTAGCCATCCATGTAACTTTTTCCTTTACAGTGCCTTCAGAGAGTCTTCAGTGATGGGGAAAATGAAAGAACCATTTCAATCTACTTTATGTTCACTTGAAAGGCAGCAGTTTTCTTTGACAAGAACAGTGATTTTACCTAATGATTGGTTGTGGGTTTGTAACTGACTTGGTCCGTTTGTTTGGTTGAGTTATTGCATAGCCTATTTTTATTTAGTCTTGAAGAAAACTGAACTGTAAAAGATGGGAGAGCCAGAGAGAAGTGAAACCTTGCTGTGCAAAGAGTACTAGCATTATCAGTTTAAAGATTCTGGTTTGTTTGTACACTTTTGATTCAGCAGGTGCATTTATGCAAAGGAATCCTGGCCTTTCTGTATCACAAAAGGCAGTCTGACAGTGGCTAAAGAACCTTTAACAGACCTGTTGAAAATCTAAACATAAATTTATACATTGAAAGGTTTGATTTTTTTTCATGAATTTTACTGCTGATAATGTTTATAGAAATGAAGCTGAGGTTCTTTGCACGTTCACCTAAATGTTTCTTGAAACTGGTGGAAAGCCAAATGCAGACTACTGATTATAAAATGTTGCCTCATACAAACGCACTTCAAAGAAATCAAGCTATTCCTCTAAAGTTGAGTTTGATCTCATGACTTCTTTGAATCCTGTTCTGCATAGAGCTTTGCAGTGAGGCATCAGTTGCATTTTTATCCCATTATCCGACTTTTTAGCACAGCAGTGAATCTTGTTTTGTAACCTTGAACTAGACCCAGGCAGTTTTGCAATAGCAATTACAATTCTAATGCTTGTATTGTATTAACATATCTATACAGTTTTAATCCTTTGGTAGAATTAACTCTATAATGCTTCTATGCAAAGTAAGGCAAAATATATGGCAATAAATTCTAATAATTGTCACTCACTATATGGCAACACCTCAAACACACTGATCTAAAACAATTTTATAAAATCAGGTAGGGACGAAAACCTCCAAATTATTGAATGGTTGATTGTTTGATTGTTTGATTGACTGATCAAATGTTCTGTTGAAGGTGCAGGGTCCATCTTTCCTTTTATATAT
>CAEGAD010066243.1:0-10858 GCA_903067055.1 Poeciliopsis paucimaculata | reverse complement strand
GCTCTGTCGTACGTCTCCTCAGTGATGGTTTTACAACTCTCACCCGGGTCAAACAAGCTCCTTATCTGCTGTGGGACACCTGCACTCAGGAAGTAGTGATCAACTGCGCTTCCACAAAGAGGCCTTCTGAGAAAGGAATCATGGTTACAAAGACACAGAAACATTCCTAAGCTAGAATGAAAGTAAACATATAAAACAAATCATTATAAGAGTAAATGACAATAAAAAAGTAACAACACATATAAGATAATAATAAAACTATTTATCTAACACTTTTCAAGCCCAGTTTTATTTTTCAGGATTTGATTTACAGGGTTTTACCATTCAAAGCCAAAATCTCTTTCCAACGCAACTGCAGGCTGTCATAGTTTTAGCCCCACAAATTGCCACAGAAAACACAGTTGGTTTTAAGATCCCTAAAACACGTAAACCAAAGAATCATCAGCAGATCAATGAGCGTCAAGATCTGGTCCACTATTCCACTGGAAGGACAAAACAAGCCACTATTTATTTAACATCATCTCATTTCTAACAACTGTTCAACCAGGAAACTTCAGTTTAGTTAAAAATGATTAAGAGCTCGTGCCAGATTTGTGGCATGTGGCTCAGTGAGTTTGGGGAAAAAGTATTTCATGATCCAGGAGTTTCAGTTCTACTGAAAAATAAAGATATTTTTCTCCCCACAATTTTCTCAACTTTATCTCTATTTCCTTCTACCATTCCTGTCGTTTAGCTTCAATCAACATTTAGAGTGGAACATGTCACACATCTTTAGAATCATTAGTTTTAAATATATGCATATTTAATAATGTTCTTTTGAACAAAACAAGTTTGGAGTATGCATTTACTAAGCTGGCATTAATGACCACCAACTACTCTGAGAAAAACAATACTTTCAAATCATTTGGCTAAAATACAAGCTAAGATAAAAGACGTTGTACATTTCAGTGCAAAATGTCATAAAATGTCTTCCAAATCAGTGTCAAACCATTGATCAGAACAGAATTGATCAGGACTGATGAATTGGAATTGCTGAAAAATCTGTTAAATAGGAGAATCAGGAAGGAACATGTTTCTGGGAATCAGCCTGATTTCCTGGCCATGACAATGACTCCTTAGAGCAGGGGCAGTTGATCTCCACAAAATGAATCGACATTGTGATTATCATTAGTTATGGAGAATGATTACATCATAAAACCCTGTTGGATCTATGAGTGTATTGTTTTGGAGCTGGAAGATGATCGGCCCTGAGTTTGCCATTGATGGGCAGAATATTCCCTCCTTACATCTCTGGAAACTGGCCTTTACAGATCAACAAAACCAGTTTGCAACAAACTGGGAGAATAGTCCTCCGGCCATTTTTCTCTCCGTCTACTGAGCGAGTCTCAGCCGTCATCTCCAGGACTGTCCAAGAATAAAGGACAGACTGACAACATATTTCTGCCAACAGGTTTTGCTCTTCTTTGTAAGCTAATTATGCTTTATATTTATATAAAATATATATATTCTAGATGAAACCAGTAAGTCCGATCTTACAGGAGTCATAATACTATTACTTTATACTAAAAAATGCATGGCAAGGTTTTCCCCCCCAAACTCAATACAAAGAAACATCAGGAACCCCAAATACAGAAAAATATGTAAAACTGAGTGAAATAAGATGTTTTAGTTCACAACAATGACAAACCATAAAATTAATTACAACTGAAAAACACATAAAAGATATGGTAATTTTTTTAATCTATTGTTAAACAACCATTTATTGTCCCTTGATTGTCCTATGAAGTCAAACCAAAACTACACGATTCTCCAGGTGAACAAAACATTCTGGGTGGGAAACAAAAACCTGGTCGAGTTTGGGAAAATGACTAATTCAACTTTAAAACAAAATCATGCTAACATTTGGATTGACTGGATTTAAAGTTACCTAGAGAGGAAACTCTAGAAAATTCACTTAAATTTTGCTCATGCACTGATGAAAACCATTTAGCTAAAAATAATAGTTTAACTTTGAAAAAACCAAATAATAAAGCTGGAGAATGAGAGGTCAGTCAAATAAACTAAGAGCTTCACATGCTGGTGAAATACGCAGCATGACAAACATAAACCTGCTTATTCCCATGATGACATGAAACAAAAGTGTTTTTATTCTTTCTGATCTCTGCTTCATGGTTATTCATCCTTCTTGTCCTCAACTGTCTCCCTGACTTGAAGCTTGGTGAAGCCAAGTTTAACACGCATCGTTTCCCTGATATCGGTCTTGACTAAGCTAACTGTAACTTGTGTTGTCTTCCTGCTATTGTTACGCTTTGGTAAACCAAGTTTCACTTGTATTCCCTCCCTGACATCCTCAAACTTCACACCTGTACTTTTCAGGTCCTTTCCTTCTGACTTTGAATCGGTGCAGGTGTTTCCATCACTAAATTCATTACTGAACGACATGAATAATTCTGAACAGTGTGAAAATTTCTGTCAGTGTGGCGATTTCCAGCCAATCAAACCAAAGTACAAAACTTAAAGCAGCCAACACAATTATCAGTGGGTTAGAGAGAGTAAGAAACACTGCAATAATCAGTACGACTGCTCTTGATGCTTTAGGATTGTCTAATGCTGACGGGACATAACCTGGCAGCGTAACGATGTTCAACCAATGCAAACTAAATATTACAAAGACAACTACCAAGAGAGTAGATGTGAGGGAGCTTGAGAAGATAAAAAGCACTGTGACTGTCAGCGTTAAGACTCTGGATATGTTGGGATCGTCTAATGCAGAGATGACCAACTCTGAGAGGCTCCTTGCGTATGTGAATGCATCAGTCAGTGTGATGATGTTCAGCCAATCTAACCAAATAGTGACAATCACAGCAGCTGAAAAAGTTGTTGTGAGGGAGTTTGACAAAGTGAGAAGCACAGTGATGGTCACTGTCAACACTCCTGATATTTTAGGATTATTTAATCCTAAATCAAAGATGTGTGTCAGTGTAATGATGTTAAACTGATGCAAACTAAATATTACAAACATAAGAACTGAGACAGTTATTACCACTATGTTAGACATGAAGAAGACGGTGATTGTTGGTATTAACACTCCTGATATCTTAGGATCACGTAATGCTGTGAAGATCAACTCTGAAAAGTCCCTCTCAGATGTAAATACATAAGTCAGGTTGATGATTTTCAGCCAATTGGACCAACGTATGACAATCGCAGCAACCGAGATAGCTGTTATCAGTGAGGTTGACACGGTGAGAAGCACTGCGATCGTCACCATCAACACTCCTGATATTTTAGGATTCTTTAACCATGACGGGAAGAAATGTGTCAGTGTAACGATGTCAAACCAATGCAAACTAAATATTGTAAAGGCAGCTACTAAGAAAGTTGTTATGATTGTGTTTGACATGAAGAAGAACACAGTGATTGTCAGTGTTAGAGCTCCTGATAGTTTCCAATCATCTAATACCAGAATGAACAACTTTAAAAGGTCCCATTCAAATGTCACCTTCAGGTTGAGGATTTTCAGCCAAAGAAACCAAAGAACAACATTCACAGCAGCCAAGATAGTGTTGGCCAATGAGGTTGTCAGAGTAAGAGACACTATGATTGACACTGTTACTGCTCCTGATATCTTATGATCTTTTACTGCTGATGGGAGGAAACCTGGCAGTGTAACGACATTCAACCAGTGCAGACTAAATACTGCAGACACAACAACCAAGAGAGTTGTTGTGAGGGAGTTTGAGAAGATAAAGAACGCAGTAATTGTCAGTGTTAACGCCCCTGATATCTTAGGGTCATCTAACACTGCGATGACCAACTTTGAGAGCTTGCTCTCGGACGTGAACACGTGTAAGTGTGATGATGTTCAGCCAGTGGAGCATCAGAAATACAACAACTATGAGGAAAGTTATGGTCAGCCACAGCCACATCGTGATAATGAGTACAGATCTTTGCTGTCAATCAGCCTGTTAAACAAGAAAACAGAAACCAAAATGTTACATCTGGAAAAATTAGGTATTTTTATATCTGATCCTCTTGTCATTTATGCAAATGCTAAAATTCTTGTTCACAGACACCAGTAAGCAGCTAATGGATCCATAACATCTATCGATCCGTCATTCGTGTTTCTAAGTTCCCCTGCTAAAGGAGTAATATGTATTTCCCAGGCAGATACTATTTTATAGCGCGATCAAGTAATTTTTTTTACCTTCAGTTACTATAAAAATGCTGCATTTATCAAAAATAACAAAAGAAATTTGACTTTGCAATTTAATGCTTTGAAATTGGACCTCAGCCTCTTTAAGAATCTTTCTGACCCTTAATCACTTCAGCACAATAATGTTCATCCATTAAGCTGATCTTAGGAGCGTTGGACTAAGATCAGCTTCATATGATGCTGATCACATGATGAGCTCAGCGATCTGCCATTCCACCACCTGATTGTTAATTTCCTCTGATGTTCTTGGTTCTGGAAGCTTACAGAAGACCTTGCTCTCCTTAAGACCTTGCCCTCCTTAATTGTCCCTTCATTAATGCATTGCTTGTATATCGAGATATGCTGTTAAGCCACATCAGTTTAGTGCATATAATGTGCTAAAGTCTTACTTATATTCACTGTCATAGCTGTTTTAAGACATTCTTTGCCATTTTAGAAAGGTACAGAGAGAAATGTGACAAAGACATTAACTGTACAGTTTTTCTTAGCCTTTTCTCCCAACCATGTCTGTGGCAGGAGGTCATATCAAGTCTTTCACTTGCTGGTTTTAGCCACTGTGTAACTCACTGTTAGATATGCTTTTAGTCTGTTCTTGTAGTCAGCATCGACCTCCCCTAACCAAGTCTTACTGGTACAAAGTGATCTCAACTCTTACAATACTCAGGTGGCTTGTTTTTCACATCTGAATGTTTTGTTTCTAAATGTCTTTGCAACACTAAAAGCTTCATTAAGTTATGTGATATACCCTGTTTGAGGAAATCCACCAATATTCCTGCATTTGAATACCAGAGCAATGTGGCTTTTATCATATTTACACGTTTTTGTTTCTTGCCTGGCACATTTTCTTTCTGAGCAATCTGTCCATTTCTTCACAGCGCCAACGAGAAGTTGAGTGAAGGCTGCTTTAACTGACAGGCAAGTCACACCCATTGTCTCGCTCTCCTATGAATCCAAAGCATCTGTTGTAGATGGATGAAATGATTCTGCTGGAAACTAGATTGTTGTGTTTACGCACGTATTTAGTAATGTAAGAAGGTGCCTCAGTGTATTTATGTGCACAAGTGATTTGGCTGTTTTCTCAACAACCCCTACGTTCTTGCGTGTCTCCTGGAAAATGAAAATACTTTGGGAAGTATTGCTTTAACTCAGATCCTCAGTTTTTGTGTAAGTTGATGCCAATGATGCAGATATTTGGTCTGAACAGCAGCAGGTAACTCAGCTGCACAGTAAAAAGGCTAATGACAGTGTTTTTCTCTTTTTTTGAAGTTGTAAAGCTAAGTTGATTCTGAACAAACCTGGGTCGGGTGTCAGTGAAACAACTTTCAGATCCAGATGATTTCAACGTCTTTTGGATTTTCAGTTGCAATCTGATAAATTTCTGAAATGAACAGAATCTATTTAGATTTTGTTCTGAAAACATTAAGTTCAGATGTTTTTCAATGAAGCCAGAACAAATGTCAGTAAATGTAAGTAAAATGTATTTAAGATCATGGTTGTTTACAAGACAAATAAATACAACTGATGAATAGAATATTAAATAAATTCAGTGTAAACAGAAAAGTCTGACAAAAGTTAAAGGTTTGAACACCAAAAATTTGTATCAGAAGGGAGAGACAGAAATAATTCAGAGAAATATAAAGAAATAGTTTTCAAAAAAACTTTTTCCTCCAAATCTTTCCAAATTAAGACATTTGATTGTGGGAGGAAATCAAAGCAGAAAGTAGATTTACTATGAGGTACAAACTAAATAATGGACTAATGTACTTACAAAAGAAGTTGCATAAATTAAGTAAAACGATGAAAACCTTTGATTGTGCTTTGCTCTCTGTGGTTCAGGTTCTGCAGGGTGTTGAGTTCTGAAAAACTGTTAATTCACAAAAATATTGGAAAATTTGTCAGGTGGAGATTCTTGAAAGAAATCTAGTTAAAGAAAACAAAATCCTTGCTCAAAAACTTACCTCCAATTATTCTTCAGAGATGATGGTGGGTGAGTTCTGTTTGCTCAATAGATGCTCCTTCTTTTATGCAAAGATTTGCAAACACACACCTACTTTTACTGAGAATGAAACCAAAGCCAATGTTCCTATTTTGGCTCACATTCAACAATACAGAAAACGTCTCACATATGTTGTTTCCTCAAGCAGGTGAAACATTTTAATACTTCCTTGTAGGGACGGAATCAAAAAGCAGACCGTTTGATGAACTCATTAAAAACTGAGTTTGAGGTCATTTTAGTGTGTATAAGTTCAAAAATGTTACGAAAAGCACCTTAATGGAATACATCCAAATGTAGTGATTTAGTTTTCTGCCACATTATTCAGTGGATAACAAGACTAAGCTTTAAAAGATAAATTGATGTCAAGATTTTAGTTATTCATTTGATTTTGGTTTCAGGATAAATTATTAGTTCTATAACTAAAACCTATATCAACCTGAACAGTTGTGTTCCACATTTAAATACCTGAAAATATGTTTATGGCTTAATTAAAAAACCCTACTATACGAGTCAGCAACTGTACTAATTAGCATTCTGATCACCAGAAAGAAAACAGCATGTTGTTCAGCAAGAAACCAGGATGAAAATCTTTGCTTAGCATTTTACTTTTAACAAACATGCAAAATATTTCCAAATCACTTTATCTGCTTGTTTTAGTCACTAGTACTGAGCCAGGTTCTGGTTCTGCAGGAAGTTTCTTCCTGTTAAAGGGGATTTTTTCTGCTCGGTATGAGGAATTACTGCAAAGTTCACAAAACGTGAGCAATTATCTACTGATTACAGACAGAAAACTGTTTCAACTAATTGGAATAATTATTTGAGATTACTGCTCTGCTTGACAACTAGAATGAATTGTAAAGTACTTTATGTAGGCTGGTCGCAATAAGCAATAAATCAATCACGTGATAAAAGAAAATCCATTTCCATTTGTATGATTTATTGTTTCTTTGTACAAAAACCATCTTCAGTCTGGTGCTTTGTTTTTAACTAGCCTTTTTTTTTTTTTAAAGATAATTGTGTTTACAGAGACATAATTTATTTTGTTTTTTCAGTTGTTCAATTATTTTGGATATTTAAAATGTTTTCAGGAGATTGTTTAATATTTGTTAGAATTTAAAGTTTATTGATCTTTGAGAATGTGTTCTTGCATTATTATAAGATTACCATTATATCACTGCAAAACATCAAGATGACATTTTGATGAATTAGCTTTATATAAGTAAAATTAATTGTATTTGACATGAGAGGAGACATCACTCCCTCTCCATTCATTTCCTATGGAACTTGTGCAATGAGGCAGCAACTGTTTGCAACAACGAGACAAAACTTACTTCATCAACAGTGATCCTGTAGACCAGGGGCGCAAACCTCGTTTCTGGGTTGTATTAATATCATGACTGTCCTCACAGTATTAGTTGTGGAAGAATGTATTGATAAAATTACCCATTAACAAACTGTTAAAATACTAATAAATAGCTGTCCCCGTTGACGAGTACTTCAAATATTAAAACACTTTACATATTGACAAATTGGCATTAATCAGATTAAAATGTAATTGATTTTGATTGATGAAATTAACATTCTTATTATGTTGCCTTATAAGATCACGACAAACTCTTATGGCAGGACGGATTTGGCCTGCATGCCTCGAGTTCAGCATATGCCACAAAGAATTTCAAATATCTATTCTACTAGGAAATGGTCAAATGCTTGGGAAAGAGTTTTCTCTATGGTATGTGGCTCAATAAGTTTAGCACAAAAAAAACGTTTGCAGGTCTTGGAATAGTTTCACTTCTGTTCTATGATGGTTGTGATGGAATTTTCTTTATAATTTCCTCAACTTTATCAGTTTCCCCTCTAACCATTCCTGTTGTATTGTTTCAATCAACATTCATAATGGTACAGGTCATGTGTCTTAAGGAGAATTAGTTTTAAATATATATTCATCATAATTAATAATCCTATAATCTGACTTTCTTTTGAAGGAACAAGTTCCAAACATACTATGCAGGCAACATATAAACCTGATTAAAATAATCTCATACAACTCTGACAAAAATATTTTAACATCATTTAACTGACATAAATACTAAGATGAAACACATAATACTACTGAATCTTTCCAGTTCCAATAAACCTTTGAGGATTATTACATTGAGAAATAATTAGATTTTAGTTAAGTATAAACCAAGGCCTTAATGCCAAAAATGATCAAGTGTAACAAGACATTGCTACCCCCACGACCCGACTCCAGAAGACGATGGATGGATGTGACAAGACATTCAAATCAATCAAGTTTATTTTTTTGGATATCATATCTGTAACACTGGAGCTCAGAGTTATTTACATCATGAAAACATAAAAATATCAACACATCATACAGTCAACAACTGTGACAACCAGTAACAAACATTAGTTTGTCAAGCGACACTAAAACCACCAATTAAGTTGGTCGATGCTCCATTTATTATGGTTCACAATAAACTCTACTGGGTTTAAGTCTTGATCTAAAGGAACTCAGTGTCTTAGCTGTTTTTAAGGTTTCTGAGAGTTTGTTCCAGGTTTGAGGTGCAGAAAAGCTGAATGCTGATTTTCTGTATTCAGACCTCAGAGTAAATTGTAAAATCCAACAGCCATCTTCCCATTTCCTTGGTCTCTTCGGTTCTCTGCTCCCATGGCAAAATCTCACTATAGTTCTCATATATGTGAGATTATTCAATAGCCATGTTACTGTGAGCAATAAGCATGTAAAACAGAGGGGACATGCTGGAAGGGAGCCACCTACCATCATTCAGGCTGAGGTGAAAAGAGCGTTTGTGTGAGGTATAAACTGCAGAACTGGCCAGGTTTGAGGGGGAGCTAATGGTCCAGGCCTCGAGCCTAAAAAGATTGGACTTTTATGGTGTGAAGATATCTACTTCTCCGCCCAGGCTGGTAGGAGGCTCATTGCAACCACCAAACTGTTTTTCCCACTCTGGTCTTTGAAGATTTTCCCACTCCATAACCTGCACTAGTCCATGCACTTTTGAGTTCATCTGCTTGGTACCTCTCACCAACCCCAGATTAGGGTTGATGAACTGAAGGGCGTGGGTTGAGGGAATATTGATTATTGCACTCTTTTTGTGTGTTTTGCTTATTTTTCTCTTTTGCACATTGTACTTGACTGGCAATTCAGATATTTTCACTGATTATTGTAAATATGTAAATCATTTTGCACTATAAATACAAGCAACTGCAAACTTCCAATATCCGTCTGCTCCTTCATGAGTCGTAATCTAATCTTCTGAGAAACTAGCCCATTGACATTCCTATTGGTCTGAACCATTTACATTTATCGATAAGTTGCAGAATACCCTGAACCATACAGAATTAGGTGATTCACAAAGAAGATACAAATTTCCCCTATAATTAGAAAGTCTAAAATAGCTACACCAAAAAGACGCAAAAAAAATTTATTTAATCAAAAACATGACGGTACGGTAAATTTTTCTGTTAAACTAGGATTAATGGTCTAACCAAAATAAAATATATACTCCAGATTTGGTTCACTGAAAGAATTTTCTTTTCAAAACAAAGTCATGCTAACAATGGGATCAATTGGATTTAACATTACATAGAGAAAATTCCAGGTGGTACTTTACATTTTTATTCAGGATGTAAAAAACGCCATTTAAGCATAATTTTGAAATAGGACAGTCAAGCAAACTAACTTACAGGTTTTGGTAAACTTGTATATTTTCTTTGTCATTGTTGATTAAAACAATCATGTCCTCTAATGTCACCTGTTTCTTTCCCTTTAAATTTTTACCTTGTCTCTCTCTAAGCTCCTCCCAATCCCATGTCCGTTTCACTTGAAATAAACACAAAATAATGTCTGATAAAGTTTATATTACATATCCTATTCCACTTGTGGAAGTAAATCCATTTTAGCTTCACCTTGGCACAGTTCTGAGTTTAGATTTGTTGTGAAGGCATCAGCAGATTATTGATTAGCCAGAATTTCCTCTCCCTTCTCTACTTTAGCTATGATCTCTGCCTTTTCCTTCATTTTCATCAGAGACTGAACTCTCTCCTTCCAGCCTGGCTTGGCCTCCTGTTCCTCTCCTTTAATGAGCATGTCGATGTATTCTGGAGTGGTAAGGGGATTTGGGTTCAGGACTATCTCTTTCATTCTGTTCAGACACTTTGCAGCCTCTGCAATCAGTTTCACCACAACATCCTGCATAGATCGATACTCTGACATCAGATTCTTCATCAGCTGCTCTAAGGTTAGCTTCTGTCCAAAGGCTTTCTCATATTTTTCTTTCAGCTCTTTCACTGTTCTCGTCTCATGAATTTCCTGATATTCCCACCTGAAGCTCTGGTTGGAATGCACATTCCAGAAACATTTCCCTGGACACACCTTACAGTATCCATCTTTGTCCATTGCAGAACATCCTTTCTTACCATCATCATTCGGTATCCCACAAGGGAAGTGACAAGTAACACAGCACTGCATGCAGTTGGTAATATATTGCCCAGTGTGAGAAATATCAATTTGCCTGTTCTTTCTCCCAGTGATGTGAAACTCAAAGTTCTCATTCTTCCTTATCTCTGCTTCATGCTCTTTGAGTTTGTCAATCGTCTCCCTGATATCCTCTAGCGTG
>CAEGAD010066240.1:0-15450 GCA_903067055.1 Poeciliopsis paucimaculata | reverse complement strand
TCATGACCGAAAGAACGAGATCTCGGATACAAGCGGCCGAAATGGGTTTTCTCCGTAGGGTGGCTGGGCTCTCCCTTAGAGATGGGGTGAGAAGCTCAGTCATTCGGGAGGGACTCAGAGTAGAGCCGCTGCTCCTTCACGTTGAGAGAAGCCAGTTGAGGTGGCTCGGGCATCTGGTCAGGATGCCTCCTGGACGCCTCCCTGGTGAGGTGTTTCGGGCACGTCCCACCGGGAGGAGGCCCCGGGGAAGACCCAGGACACGCTGGAGGGACTGTGTCTCCCGGCTGGCCTGGGAACGCCTTGGGATTCCCCCGGAGGAGGTGGAAGAAGTGGCTGGGGAGAGGGAAGTCTGGGCCTCCCTTCTTAAGCTGCTACCCCCACGACCCGACTCCGTATAAGCGGAAGAAGACGGATGGATGGATGGATGGATGGATGGATGGATGGATGGATGGATGGACATAAAATTAGGCAATTATAAGGCTTCTCATAAAATCATTAAATGTTAAAGGATTTATTAACATATAGAGCACTCATATCTGTCAAACTAAAATATGATGCTACATATGACACTAAGTTGAGAGCCTTTTGGGGGGGGAAGGCGGCAGCTCTTCTTTGGGAGCCGTATAGGTCTGCAAATATTACCATTGTATCCAGTAGACGCAATGGATTCTGGATGTAGTTTTACACATGAAAAATGTGTAAAACTTTTAAACACATCACAGTTTTTCTTAATTGAATTATTTATAATGGGGCCACCAACTTAAAATTGACATCAGATGTCATCAACAACCAAAGCAATCCACACACAAAAGAATCAAAACTCATCAGTCCACATTTCATGGGCAAAGACTGAAATGACAAGGGGAATAAGTAATAAGAAGGCCAAAAATTCAGCTGAATTTGCCATTATTGCAAGGAAAAGCCATTCACACAGATATGTATAAATCAATAAATTGTTTAAAATTAACTATGCTTCTTATAACCAAACTACAAAACAGTGTTGCACAACTGGTAAAAGTAAAGAAACCTTAAGAAGAAACTCTTACTGTTTGCTAACTCTAAAACCCCAGTGAGTGCTATTGGAGCCATAAACACAAAGTGGGAAGAACGTCATTTGACCATTATTAAGACACAGCTACCCAGCCCTCGGAACACTTCTGACAAAGGAGTCAAAACAATAATCAAAAAATTGCATGAGTGTCAGGAAGCACAGAGAGAGAGCTTCAGAAAGAGCTGGAAAAATCTGATACATTTTATTCCCATGAAAAAATTAAGTAGTGCACTTAGTCAGAATGGCCTCTATGCACACTCACTGTGCAATACTCCACCAATGAAGAAAAATCATTTTGAACCTTGTTAAAAGTACGCTGCAGAAGATTTAAATAAGCCACTGTGCCGCAATGGAAAAAGTAGTAATCTTGGGATGAGCAATCACATCTCAATGTGCTCCTGGTTAAGGCATTGAGCCTTAGGTTATGTACCAATATCAGTATATGAAAGCATGAACGTTTGCAAGTGTCTCCTAATGTATGTAGGTTTGTGATTTACAGCCAAGTAATTTGGTGTGACATATGGGGACCCCACAAGAATCAGTGTTAGGTCCTTTACAATTTGGCCTGTATATTAATGATCTCTATTAATGATTACTAATTAACAGAGATCAGCTGTTGTCCTAGAAATGGATACTAATCATATGCATATGTAATTTAAGTCCAAAGAATTGGAGATAATTTATTACCAACCTGATGCATAGGACGCATGTAGATAATACGATTTCTCTCAGGTGGCATTCTTAGTATCTGATCCAGAACCTGGTCCATGTCAAGCTTCTTACATTGAGCAAAGTCAAATCTATTGACTATGGGTGCCCTTTCTATTTTCAACTGCTTCAAAACACGACATCTCGTGGCTGCAAAAAGAGGAAAGCACAAGAGAGTTCATTTGTAAATACGAAGACATCAATGAACTAATTTTTATACAAATATAAACATGAAAAAGTTCAAAGATACAAAGACTGCATTATGCAGTTAACAAACAGACATTTAAGCTCTTTCATAATTAAAAAAAGATCACTACTAATAATTAATATTTAGTTAATTAATAAAATAATTTACACTGCAACAGGCTGGCGACCTATTCAGGGTGCACCCCACCTCTCGCCCGGAATGTAGCTGGAGATAGGCACCAGTGACTCCCGACCCAATTAGGGACAAGGGTGAACAGAAAATGGATGGAAATAATTTACAAATTAGGTTAGGGGTGCAAAATACCCCTGTCTGTAAAATATGCAGTTTGCATTTCACAAATCCATTCCTTAACTGCAATAAATGGTATTTAAAGCTAAAGTTACCCCCAAATCAACTCTTTTTTTTTTTTATTACTGATAATCTGTGTAAATAGGTTATCTTTATGTTTTTCCACAAATTATGACATTTTCATATAATTCTTTTAGTTTGGCATTATTTTGCTTAACTGCAAAAGACTGGCAACCTGTCCAGTGTGTGCCCTGCCTCTCGCCTGTTGACTGCTAGAGATGGGCATCAGCACCTCTGCAGCCCCACTATAGGGATAAAGTGTTCAAGATGGATGGATATTCTTTGTAAAACTAGGCGAGCACCGATTGCAGTTTTCTGGCCGATCGCCAATTACAATCTTTTAAAAAGATTCCGATTTTGGCTGATAATAGTTTTTTGTTTGAAACGTTGCTTAATATATCAAGAAAGTTGCTGAATTGGCAACAACAGGGTGAGTATTGTTAACTATAAATGTGCAGACATGACCTGGTCATCCAGTTTGTCAGTCAAACCTCTCTCACAGAAGAAAAGAAAAGCACAGTGGTTGATTTTTAGACCTTTGTCAACGTTGATAACAATCGGCCAATCATGCCAAAATTAAGGCTGGCCAATAAATCGGTACACCCCTACCAAAAACTGTTTCACTACTGGCCTCTCGGGTCAAACAGTTATAGTGTTACTCAGCTTTACACGTGATTTATTTGTAATGTGTATACGGAGTAGAATGGGTCTGCTCCAGTCTGGCTATTGGTGAAAGTCGTAGAAGCCAGAAGCGCTTCTATGACTGTGCGAGACTGACTGTAATGCTTAGAAAGCAAGAAGACTAATAGCTAATGATGGCTAAAGGCTGCTCAGACTGCTGCAGAATGTTGTTGCCATAAATGTCTCCAAAAACGTCACTAGAAGAGTTAGACAAATCAATAAAGTGGATAAGTTTACAACAGTGCTTCTTTTGCCTGAGACAGATACAGCTTAGTCAATCACTTCACCTGGATGGCATTACATTTACAATCCGAAAGTCTAAAAAATGCAGTTAAAAGCCTTCTGCTGATCCCAAATGCTGCAGTAAGAGAGGTAATATTTCTTCTATTTTAACTTCCTTTCATTTACTTTCTCTTAAAACTGGAATAGAATTTAAAATTCTCATTCCCTCCTAATAGGAGGGAAGGAGATTATGCTTATTATGCAGAATCTGCTTTTTTGAGCTTTGCAGAGACACCACTGACAGTGTGCTTAGCAGCAGTATCTCTCTGTGGCATGATAGCAGTGAGGCAGAGGGGAGAGTCGTGAAAAAATTATTGGGGTCACGCTGCCACCCATTGGGGATCGAGGAAAGCAACGCTACCTGTTGAGGGCAACAAGTATCATCAAGTATCCCTCTCACCCTGTCATGAACTGTTCTTTCTCCTACCCTCAGGTAGAAGATACCGGAGCCTGACATGCATACAAGTTCTACCCAACTGTCATCAGATTTTTGAATCACTCCAAATAATCCAATACTAAAATATTATTTGATCTGTTTTTGATTGTTTTGTACATATTATTCCTGATACATTTCTTGCATAAATTGCAAAGTTTGCACTTATATTTATACAACCTCCCCCTTTTTGATCTGGTCCTTATTCTATTTTATTCTGTGTTATTTCTTTATTCTTCTTTAATATTCTTTTATAGTTTCTTTAGTTGGTTGTTCTTTGCAACCTAGTATGCATCATTATTTTGTTCTGCAGTACACATCTTATGTTATGTTGAATGAAAACAAAGAGTCTGAATCTGAATATTTCCTGTACTGAAAGCATCACAGCAGCATCGGAATAAAAACAAACAAACTAAAAAACAGCAGAGTAGTGTTCTCTTGTTGAAAATGGTAGTGTGTATTCCATCTACAAAGGGCTCACACTCCTAAGCCTCACTTGTGAGGTCTATTTCAGGGGTTGTGGAGAGGACGGTTCAGTCGGATAGCTGAACCTTGGCTTGATTAACAGCAGTGTGGTTTTCGTCCTGGTTGTGGAACACTGAACCAGTTCAGGAAATTTAATTTAACATTGATAAAAAGGGAAGTGATTCATTGCCAAGAGTTAAGACTAACTATATTTTTATTTAAGATCACCAACTGATGATCAATTTGAGACATAAACATTAGTGTAACCATTTTCTCTTAATTACCATGAATGAACATCATTTTGGGACAGTCTTTGAGGACCAGGTCCGTGATTCCACAGTTGGTCAGAGTGATGCCCACCAGATTCTTACTCTTCAGAGACAAAACCTGCCCAAGTAAAAAGTAAATAAAATTAAAAAGTAAATAAATAAAATTCATATCCATCAATGACAATGCTAGTTATTCCTCAAATAAACATTATTCTAAGTAGAAACTCTAATTAAATTAATAGAAAAAATACACTGCTCAAAAATAAAACAAACACTATAATAACACATCCTAGACTAAAATGAGTGGGATATTCGAAAATCTTTGTTACATAATGGAATGCTTTGAGAACAAATTATAAAAATTATCAAAATAAATTCAAATTAATAACCCATGTCTAAACTTTTAGCTTATGAAATCTCCATCAGGTGTACATTAGGCATTGTTCAATGTGAATTAGTTATATAATAGGTCTATCAACTCAAATGGATAGACCATTTGAGTTCCCACCCATGGTGATATATTATTAAACTAAAACAGCAAATCAGTCAAGCTTCCTTTGTATGTATTCACTTGTATATGATCGTCCTCAGTGACGGGGTCAGAGGTGCTGGTTGATTTGTCAGCCATCCGTTTCCTCCTCACTGCTACTCGAGGCCTGGCTTTTGAAAGATCTACAAGAGGGAAACATAGTGTATATATAAGCCAAAAGTTCACCACTAACTGAGAATAAATACACCAATTCCAATTTCCAAATCAGTTTGCATTGCATGTCATAGGTCTTAGAGGAATTCATCTGTATGTGGAATGTTTTTCAAATTAATACACCAAGGTTTTCTTTTAATTCCCTATTTTAAGATTTAAGAAACTTTAACCAGTTTCTTAAATCTTTTGCATTTGCTTAAACAAAACTACTAAAACGCTAAATCAGACTATTGATTAAAGAGGGACTTATTTGGTTAATTTAGCAAAAAAAGCACTTGTAAGTGTGTGTGTGTGGGGGGGGAGAGGCAGAGGGGGGCAGTCACAAAATCTTAGGCATTGCTGAATCCTCACTTTTAAAGGAATCACCCACCACAGAGAATTCAGCTAGGCTTTTAGCTAAATTGTCTTTAAAAAAAACGCTATGTCCAATCCCCTTTTTATTTAAACGCTTTAGAACAATGTTGCTTATCACCATGTTCCTCATTGTCCTGGAATGGCACTGCTGAAAGTCAATAAAGACATTGACTCAGAAGACTATATATTGTCTATAGCTGCATCATTGGATACCTTCATTAAGATATCCAACCTTAATAAAAGGTTTGATACCGTTTATTAATTTACAGATGCTTGAATTTGCTGTAATGATCAAAAACACACTAGGGTTGGCTAGTAAAAATCTGTCTGACAGAGTTTTGTTTGCTACAAATGATTATAACTCTTCCCCAGTTCCCAAACTTTGTATGGAATAGCAAAAGATTATATCCTTGAGCTATTGGGTGCCTTTTAGACTGTGTGCATATTGAAAGTGTAGCTGGATGAATGGGGCTCAAGAGCAACAATGTTTTGAGTGGTTAGCCACACTCATTACACACTATGCAACTCCATTTACCTTTTATTTATCAGCCAAAACTTACAGGTGAACCCTGATTGTTTAAAATGAAATTTAAAAATTCAGATTCAGCTATTATGTAATTTGTTTGAAGGAATACAGGAATAAACAGCATAATTTATGGGGATGTCTCTTAGAAAAAAAAACCTTAAAAAATCAAAAGCAGGAGCAAATATTTACTGAAGTATAGGAGCCACATAAATATGATGTACTAATGTGGCTTAGAACTGGATCTCTTGATGTGGAAAGTCAAACTGATTTTTCTACAGAACCACACTCCAGTACTAGCCTCTGTTATACCATGTAATCAGTTTGGTGAGGGGAAACTTCCAACAAAACTCTACTTAGCAGAGCTCCACTGAAGTCATAAATTTTAAACTTAGTATGACCTGATGTAGGTTCCAAAGACTCCAGAGATGTGTGGGTGCAAGATCTTGTTAAAGGCCGCCTTGGAACAAAGTCCTGACCGCCCTCATTATGATGGGAACAAATAACAGATGGTATCCAAGCATTGGTTGACTGTCTGCCTCCGTGTCTTTCCTGCTGTGGTGATGTCCTAGTAGAAGAACAGACTGATGTCATGCATCCCACACTGACAGGACCAGCACTCTCCCCTTTCTCACTTGTGACATTGTCCTCGGTCTGCATGTCAGACTTGGCACATTCAGTCCTACTGTATGAAGTAGATCTGTGAGTGGTTGGTCTGCAGGTGTTCTGGTTAGTCATCCTTCCAAATCCATCCACATGTCCAGAGGGAGCTGTGTCAGCTTCAACCCTGTTCAAAGATCCAGTAATAGGTCTTGTTCTGTTGCCTGATGCTGCCCCAGTACTGCCAGTGATTTGAACTTGCCCAATGTCAGCCCTTTGTCTCACAGTGCCCCCAACAATCTCAGAGGTCTTTTCTTTATTTCCAGATCTCCTGCAGTTCTCTGTAGCAGCCTTTATGTCTGCCTTGATCTGTTCACTGGTCACCTGACAGCTCTTCTCACAGGTGCTTTGTGTCACCTGAGCTTTTCCCTGATCAGAGACAGGAACGCTTTTGCATCGTCGTAGAGGAGTCTTTCCTTTACCTGAATAAAAAGAAGTACATATGTACACAAATTTATTTTATGTTAGAGTAGAAAGATAGAGGTATGTCAAAATAGAAATTTAAAGTGTGCAACAGATTTCTGAAAAAAAAAACTTTTATTAGAGCAGTATGGGATGAGGAGCTTGGTGCAGATGTGTAGAACGAACAGTGAGAAGCTGCCAAGAATTTAATTCACAAATGCTCAATTTGTGTCCGGTAAAGCTTAATCCAGTGCAATATATTCTATAAAGTGCATTACACAAACGCAAGAATAACAAAAATGTACTCATCAGTCAGTGATGCTTACAAATAGGTGTAGACAGTCGCCAGCTAACAATACTCGCATGTTTTGGGCTTGTCCAAATTATAAAGCGGGTTTTGGGGTAACATTTTCAAAACACTCAAGAACATAATCAGACAATCGTTCCCAATCCATTGTCAGCATCCCTCCAGATGGGGGCTTTTCACGTTCTCTGTAATAGGTTCTAGCCTTCACTACCCTTTTGGCTCGCAGACTTATTCTACTTAAGTGGAAAGTAAGCATCCCCCTTTGTTCTTTGTTCTTTACAATCTGAAGCTGGAAAAACTCAGATTTTCACCTAAGGGTCTTAACAGCAAGTTTATGGAGACCTTGAGACCTTTTCTATCTGTAGTTGGCACCATCACTTTTCTCCATCATACAGAAGCAAATTAAGCAAATCTGTTGGCCCTCTCATCTTTATTTAGTTCTTTTGTTGGTGATCGACACATATTCTTCTTATTATAATTATTTTATTTTTCAAAAGTAGTAAAACAGTCTTAATGCATGGTTTGCAATTTTATAGTAAGCGTTTATAGGTTACCTTAACCCAAATTAAACACCATCCTTGGGATTTGCAAAGTCACTAAACCATACCTGGATCAGTTCCAAGAGCCAGTTGTGAAATGAGAAGAGCAGCTGTGATGCTCTTCTCACTGTGACGAAAATAATAATAATGGAGGAACTCAGTTCCTCCATTATTATTATTATCGTCACAGTTCTGATTACAGACATTCTCAGTGGGAGCCGGTTGGAGACATCCTCAAAGGAAGCGGATCCAAGTGGAAAACCATTTGGACCTAGCTGACCAAGGTTACCAGTTGGTTAATCCATGGAAAGAAGCAGCATGAGACATTCAGATGTAGGCTATTAGAACCTAGGCAAATATTCTCCAATAAACCAGGTAGATAGATTCTCTTTGAATTCTGAGGTGGGTTATACTCTACAGTCTAAGGACTGGAGGTGTACATGGTTAGGCGTTAACCCTCTCATAGGAAGTAGTAAGTTGGGGGAGGCAAGTGCTCCACAAAAGGAGGAGTACCTTTCTCCTTTAGTGTGTATTAGCCTCTCAGTGATGGGAATCTAGAAGCAGAGGAGCATTTTGTGCAACAACAGCTTCAAGGAGATATCTTAAAATGTTTTCATGTTCCAGTGACCACAGTAAATTATCACTGAAAATATAAAAAATATTCCAGACCTTGGAGAACATGCTGGGAAATCAAAAGTAACTCCTTATGTGCAGAGAAGTGAAAAGACTCCCAAAGAAATTGTAAGTCCACAAAAATATGCACTCTCCTTCTTTATTGGCTCTATGACCTATGAAGTACTCCCACTCCCTCATGTGGGTTGGCCTGTCTTGGGAAGCAAATGAATAAGGCAGCGGCCATTTAATGACCAGGACATGTAATCAAATAAAGTTGAAAAGTGGTGCATGAGTAAGCATAAGTTAAACACTGACTCTGAGAATGAACTTCACAGACTACAGAGTTCTGACTTAAAATTTAAAGCCACAGGACATTTGTGGTCAAATGACAGATCCCAAAAAGACGAGGAAAAAGTAGCCTAACATTTGTCATTGCCGCCATGACAACCTGCTTTCAATGCTAAAAAATGTGTTCTTTTTATTTTATTTCCTTTTCAATTTAAGAACAGGCAATTTAAAATATGTTAAGTGAAATAAAAACAACAACATTCAACTAAGTCCAATGACAGAAGAGAGAAAAAGAGGCAGAAAAACTGTAATTTTATATGTGGCAGGTGTATCTGGAAAAACTGAGGATAGGTTCCAAGTCTAGTGCTTTTAATTCAATTAAATTCAAAAATAAATTATCCAAAGAGAAACATGAGTAACTGTTGTAACTCATGTTATCCAAACGTCTCCAAAGAGACATTGTGGATGTTGATATTGTGAGTAGGAAAGATTTCAGGTAAGTGGTCAGCAAAGTGGGTAAGTGGGTTATGCTGACACACTGAACATGTCGCCAATCTCGCCACCTTTCACTCATACTAGCACACTCGTACACTGCATGCACCTCCACTCAGGAAATGTGAGATTATGCGATAAAGGCTGTGTGGTGTTGCATACATTCATATTGAATGATGAGTTTTATTAAAAGTACTTTTCAAAAACAAAATCTTAGCGGTTATGAAATATACTTTTTATTAAGCTCATATTTCTGTTTTTAGAAATATCTTTTATTGTTTTTATATAATATTCTACTGTAAATGTTATGTTTTCAATAACCAAGTTGAAAATAATTGTGATTAACAGAAGTAAAGGCTTTCAAACATCCATCATTCATGTATGATGAATGAACATATTCATTCATCACTAAATTAATAGGTTTCATTTAGTGATGAAATAAATTGACTTTTCAATCATTCATTTATTGAATGGTTGTGTAAAATACTGTACTTCTCAATTTCCAAAGTTACTTTTCTTTCTGTCCTTTGCTCTCACACTTCATCTGCCTTGACCGACGTTCCTATGGCGACTTGAGTGAAAGAACTTTACTTGAAAGGTTTCTATGGCGCTAACTTGGAGGAATACAGTTTCTTCAAAAGAAAAAAAAAAAAGTAATCTAAAAAAAAGTTTTCAAAACTACTTTTGAGGTTCAAGGTTTTTCTTTTCAGTTTCAATTTTTTTTTTTTTTTCCCCCAAGTTTCAAAATTTTGATCCTGTTTGGACATGGATGACAGTGGTGTGGAACTGGATATGTCTTTAAACATCATTGATATTCTTCTATGTGCACGTGTCTGATTTTGAAAAACAACAAGCTTCACTGGTATAACCTGCTTATTTCAACACACCACACAAATATCAGTGGAAAAAATATAATATTAACAAATTTGAACAGCATTGTTAGTCCGTGTTTAACATTTTCCATGCTCTCAAAGTAAAGCGAAAAAGAGCTGCAAGACCGCTTCTATCTCAAAGCTCTACTTGGAGAAAGAAAACAGACACATTCATTATTGATACTTGAGCAGTCCAGAGAAATGGCCTGACATAGCCTGGTAATCCGCCGCTGTCTGCAACATTAGAAGTGAAATTATGAATCAATGGAACCAGATTTTGTCAGTCCCATTTTAGCTCCATAGGTTTCAGATTTAAATCCACTTGTTTTGCGTGTATGCATAGCCATAAACGACACATATTGACAGCATATATGTATAAATATGCCCTTATATTCATAATTGCACCTAGTATTTTGGACAAATGTAGTCTGTCTTGGTGACTTACGAAAATATGAATGTGGTGCTCATGCATTTTCTTAGTTGGTCCAGTTTGATTCTTGTAAATTGATTTCAAATTTGGTGTTGCTTCAAGGAAAAATCGGATAAGGTTCTAATATTGATGGCTGACGATGCGGAGGTGCTGTGCTCTTTGCCTCCGTGCCTCCTTCAGATGTACAGCCCCAAAAACAATTAAAGCAATGCCTCAATTAAAAATTTATTGAATCTTTACTTTCTAATCTTTAATCTTTACTTTCTAACTAATCAAAGATTACACTAAATGTTGTCCCAACAGAAAAGAGCAAGACTCAAGTGTTTATTTAAATCTACAGAGAGCAGGTAGATGTGTGTCCTGAGTTGAGCTCGCACCTTTTGCGCAGGATGCTGGCTCCTGCAAACAGGTAGGCGGTATTAGCCTGGAAACAAGGCCTTCCTCTTCATCACTATCAGAGTCTGAGACAGCCAATGGAAGCTTAGGAGCAACAGCACTAACGGTTCTACACCGATGGTTCACACCACTGGGACCTAGAGGTGGAAGGGAAAAAATATAGTTTAAAAAAAAAGAATAAATTAGTTTTTCTTTTCTGAACAACAAAAATAGAAGAATATTTAAGTACAATATTATAGTTTATATATCCAAAGAAAATAATTGTTCAAAACCTGCTTGTTCCTCATCCGGAGGTTGTGATGTTCCAGCTTGACAAATGGGGCCTGCCATATTTTCTATCGCTATTCCATCTTCTGCTTCTTTTATGTCTATATGAGGCTCTACCTCCATTTTCTCTTCCTCATATACAACCTCATCCACTTCATCTTCATCTTCTTCCTGCAATCCATTTATTTCTAGTGGCTCTTG
Organism: Poeciliopsis paucimaculata; assembly: GCA_903067055.1. Lineage (NCBI taxonomy): Eukaryota > Metazoa > Chordata > Actinopteri > Cyprinodontiformes > Poeciliidae > Poeciliopsis > Poeciliopsis paucimaculata. The sequence goes on along the minus strand of CAEGAD010066240.1, from coordinate 3,956 downwards.
GAAAAAAACATACAAATATTATTCCTTAAGTCCACTGCTTTGTGGGTTAGACAGAAATAGCGAGGGCTTATTTAGAATAATGTTTCTCAACCTTTTTTGGGCCAGCGCCCCCTTATCCATTACCCAAGTTCCTCACTGCCCCACATCAAAGAAATTGTAGGCTACTTTGCACTGAATATAATTTTATTGTTAATATTACTATCACTATTGTTGATGTTTTGATTGACATCAGAGTATCATCCATAAAATTTCACTCACATGGCATAACTGTGCAAACCAGAGCTTTCAGTGGAAAAACAAAAGTTCAAGATCATTTTAATGCCATACAAATATGAGACATAAACATGTATTATATCTTTATATAGACCTGTCTAAGATTTATAGATTAATAGTTATTCTGGACAGAAATTACAAAGAACAAAGCTGGTTCGAAAATACTAATGAGTCAGATTGAAAGTGTCATGGAGTCACTGAACAGCCTCATGACATTAACACTGACATGAAAAATAATATTGAAGAAATATACCAAATCTAATCCAAAACATAAATAAGTGACAAGTTCCTCATTCTTATCATCTGCAAAATATATTTCTTCTTAGTACTAGATGTTGTCCCAACAAACCCATGGCACTTGAACAATATTATTTTACATTTTATCTAAAAACACTGTCTGTTCATTCTTGCCATACAGTAAAGGTCTTGCTATACATGTTTATTCCTCTGTATTTAATTTAGTTTCTTAGTTTATTCTTGCATTTTGTTCTTCATTCATTTCCATTTAGTTTTCTTTGATTAATATGATCTTCTCTTGGTTTATTGTTATGTTCTCTTTAGTTTCTTTCCTGTTGCTAGTTTTATTTTATCGTTTATTGACGCTCACCGCCAGTAATCTTTACTCATCATGCTATCCACCTGCTGCGTCGCTTCATCATCGTGTGTTGATTTTTCACTTCTCAGCGTTGAATTATCTGTTTTTATGCCCTGATTCACATCTAGTTGTCGCTCTGTTCTACGTCCTGGTTCTCCGGTTTCTAAGTTTTGCAAATGTGGGCGTTTTTTTGTTGTTGTCTTTTTTTTTTTTTTTACCGTACCGTGCGGAGTGGAGAAAAGCAGACTGGCGTAAACTTTTTAAAACAACGGGAAAAATCACAGTATTCTGATGATTGAAATTCAAAAGTGCTGTGGTACTACTGTTTCATACCAAACCGCTTATGTTAACTCTATAAAATGAACGCTGTCTATCGTGGTATCACCCATGGAGTGATTTCTTTATTTAAATTGGTTCATTTTTCTGAGGGATACATAGTGAATGTATCGTGATTTTAATAATTACGTTTATAAGTACGATATTTCGTTGACCTTCTATGGAAGAGTGCAGCATCCAGACTGACAATAAAACACTTTTTCATATAATTTTGACATGATCACAGCACTGCCAAATCATATGTACAAAAATTCTCAATAAAACATAAAATATTTGAAAATCAGACACCAGACAAATGAATCACAGCAACGTCATCAGTCGGTGTAACGCTGAGCTGATGTGGTGAAGCTATCAGTAGCAGGACCGCGGAGATGAGCCAAGAAGCTACAAACACTGAAGAGAAGAGCTACCATAGATAGCTTGTAGCCAAGCATGTTTTAATGTTACACAATACCATTTTAGCAAGTTGCTGAAAGTCTAAACTGGTATTGTTGTGCATTTAAGAAGAAAAGTTTACATTTGAGCAAATACCCCCCAAAGGAATCCCAGCAACCCCCTTATGTAAAAATTTCCACCAGCCGCCCCTGCTGTCTTCTGAATGTCTCCCCGGGGGGGCAGTACTCCCCCTGTTGAGAAACATTAATTTAGAGATAAGAACTTATTTTATGTGCACAAAAGGCTTCTATGTGGGTTAGTGAGCACTTCTCATTTGCCAAGATAATCCATCCAAAAGATGGATTGTAATTAGCATGTTGATATTACTATATCAACATGCGACATGAAATCACAGGTGTGCTAATTAGGCAGTATCATTATAGCGCAGATGTGCCTTACACTGACCACAAAAAAATGTGTAGTTTGATTACACAGCACAATGCCACAAATGTCATAAGTAGTGAGTGAACATCCAATTGACATGACATCACATGTCCAGTGGGTGACGTTATGTATCAATGAGCATATTGGGATGCTCTGGAACAGCGTATATGACAACATGTTTCTGGTTCTTACAATATCCAGCACATACAGACAACCATTGAAGTGGAGTGGACCAACGTTCCACAGGCCACAATCAACAATATAATCAACTAACTGCGTGGAAGACAGATGTTTTGCAATGCATCAGACAAATGGTGGTCACACCAGATACTGAGTGGTTTTCTGACTCCACCAAAATAGTAAAACTGCATATTTTAGAGTGGCTTTTTATTGTAGCCCGACTGAGACACATCTGTGAAATTAATTCAGAGCACACGCCTTGAATTTATGCCTGAATATATGCACAGAATATTATATGCAGAACTAAGTGTCCAATGAAATATTATTTAAATAAAAACAAAACAAAACAAAGCAGACACCCAACCAAAAAATTATGTTAAGCAATAAAGTGTATAGAACTTCTTTCTGCACTTGGACTAATTATTATCCTGAGACAATGCCAATCTGAATGTAAATATCAGACACTGGTAAAAAAAAAAAGAAAAAAGAATAAGGTGACTTCCACATGGCTGCCTGTAGCATTCAGTCCAAACTCCTTATATCTTATTTGTCACACATGTGAGGTGGCAAATAAGACATCTTATAAATAGCAATTAGGAGGAATTTCCAAAAGAGGAAGTTTTACTAAAGGCTGCCCATGCTGCGTTGATGTACAGCTGGGACATTTTGTTGTCAAAATATCAACAGTATTCCAGAGTGATTTAAACTATTTTACTTTTCAATAGAGGCATAATCTTACTTAAAAGCCCCTTAACCCTCATCCCCAGAAAATAGAAAATACAATCGAGAAACGGCACAAGGGTTTTCCTTTGCACTTTAAGGATTTAAGAATGTCTAAAGATTAACTGTTTTCAAGTGGTTATATTGTATATCTATCAAGATTTAGCTGTGCTCGCTTGTACTACTTTATTCATGTAGTACAAAAAATCCAAGCAAATCTCCAGTCAGTTGTATAGTTCCTACTTACAAGCATCACAAAATAATTAAAATCTTAATAATTTCAAAATTTGAAGAAAAAATAAAACAAATAATACATTTTTAGAATCGTACATGTGCGATTCTAAACATCACACAAAAAATCTAAAACTTTTTGTTTTTAAAAAAAAGTACCAAGTCTGTCAAAAAGATTACGGAAGAGATGAATGCTTAAGTTATACTTTTGTAGGACCTACCATCATGTTCCTGCTGCCTTTGGTTGTTATTGCTATTGTTGACAGGTGGAGGAGCAGGAGGTATGTTGGCCTCATCAGGTTGATGGTGCTGATTATTGTCATTGCTGGCATTCTGGTTGCTCACAAGTGCAGATGACACACCAATACCAGTTCCTGCACTCAGACCCACTCTGGCACAGCCCTGTCAGACACACAAAATTGACACTTAGGTTGCAGTTCACACTAACCCTGTATGGTCCACTTGAATCAAACGCTAGTTTGTTTATGTAGAAAGTCTGTGTTGGATAAATTGTTTTCTTATCTTATATTTGTTTGTTTCTTTTATATTTACATTTACTCGTATAATGATTTGTTCTTATGCTCACTTGCATTCTAGCTTAGGAATGTTTCTGTGTTTTTATAACCATGATTCCTTTCACAGAGGGCCTCTTTGTGAAAGCGCAGTTTGATCACAACTTCCTGAGCGCAGGTGTCCCACAGCAGATAAGCACAGCTTGCTTGACCGGGGTGATAGTTGTAAAGCTATCACTGAGAAGACGTACGACGGCGCCGAGTAATCCTGTGCCTGGGACGAGATAATC
>CAEGAD010066236.1:0-44026 GCA_903067055.1 Poeciliopsis paucimaculata | reverse complement strand
ACATTTTAGAAAACAATCCACTTAACCTGCTTTTAAGCAAACAAAATTCATTTCTTTAACTGAAAATTTGCAATGATTCCGAAAAATTTTTATTTAACTTCTTAAAAAAAAAAAAAAAAAAAAAAAAAGGGGTAACACTATTTATAGACATTGGTCCAACATTTACATGTTTATTTCACTAATAAATATGAGCAAAGGATCAAGATATACACTTTGAGTTAACCACCATGCCTTCATTTGCAGTCAACAGTTTCTTTCGATTGCATTTAATCCTGAAACGATACCACCAACTGAATTTTTCAGTTTGTTTACATTCCAAATTTTTGGATTTTCACCTGACTTGTTCAAGAAAAGAGTGGATAAATGCAAAACAGGAGAAGAAAATAAGAAGAAAAAAAAAGTAAAAAAGGAAGTTGACTTTATTCTGGCCCTCAAAGTAGATTAATAAATTGGGGTAGGAGTGATTTCAAAAAGGAAGTAGGGAAAACTTGGCATCAGACAAAAGCAGCTGCCTGTACGGCTGTCATCACTGCATTGTCCGGAAGGCATGCAAATTACAGTTGAAATTTGCAAACTGGTTCTGCGATCACGAACCCCTTCAAAGTAGTAAGAACGAGATGCACTTGCACTTGGTTTGTAGACGACAGAGCATGTTCAACCACACAGGAAACAAGACATGATGCATAAATTAGCAGTCAGAGTTGCTGAGTGACAAATCAGCCATCTTTGGTTGAGGTATAGTGAACGAGTGAGAGGTATTTTATGTTAATCAGTTTAAACTATTTTTTTTTATTTTATTTTTTATCAATACCTCCAAAAGTCCCATGTAATATTTGTTTGCTATAGAAAATAAATGTTTGTACATTATCCTGCACATAGCCAGCGGTTGCTGAATTCCATTCTCTCCAAAAGGCACGAGTAAAACTGAAACTCGCTTTTACTTTCCAGAAAACGGGGAAAAAAAAAGTCTTAGAATTTAAGGGGTTGCAAAAATTACAAATAAATTAAGAAAAAATAGAAAATCTATTGTGGTAAATCAGAATTGATTCAAAATGAAAAAAAAAAAAAATTTAAAGATGTGTTCAAGTTGAACGTTTTTGCGAGTGTACGGCAAGTCGCATTATGCGTCCACTCGACTACCGTAGAAGGCCATCTTTGCACACTTTAAATAATTCTGACACATTTTTATTTAAGAAAATTCAGACAGCTATGCTAACCTGATGCTGGAAATTTATGTTACAGAAGTTTATGCACACAGCTATTTTTTTTTAACTTTTTAAAGCGAATTTGAACCTTATAGACTGTTTTAAATTAATGTTGTTTGTTTACACTGCATTTCCCTCTTCTCAGTCATAATTTTAACAATTCGTTTCTGAATTTAATCACTTAACACTGAAAGAGCCACATCTCTATTAGAATTTATCTCCTTGTTACAGTGCCTGTGTTCAAATAAAAAAAGAAAAAAAAAAGTGTTCACCTCAAAAGCTTTTGCATTGTAAGTCCCTGCCATGTACACACGCAGCTATATAAAAAAATGAAATACATAGCAGTTGCTATTTTGTGTATGCCTGGCTGTGTACAAATATATATTCTAAATTGGGTAAAAGGTCACTATGTACATGCAGAGGCCCACACAGTGGGCTACTTTGTGCCCCGTTCCCCCATCACGTGCTGTGGATGAAGCACAGCTCAAACTGAAAAAGAAAGGAAAGACAAAATCCAACGATATATAGTATGGAGTTTAAAAAAAACAACATAAAAGCTAACTACTTGCACACATCTTTTTTAAGTGACAAAGGAGAAAGAACAGAAGGAGGCAGAATAAAATGGTATTGAGCAGGGAGTTGTGGTACCACCTGATAAGAACAGCAGTATCTGAGAACAGAGAGGGACATGAAAACCAAAACATGTGATAAAAAAAGCAGCATAATGGGAATCAGGGCATTGGTATCCAACAGGTGCTGACTCATTGCTTTAGGTGGCCTCAGCTGTAGAGAAATCTGAATAAAAAGTAGCATCTTACTAGGGTTAAAAATACATGTTATTCTTTATGACGGACATTGTTACAGAGTTAATGTTTCAACAGATTTGAAGGCTGGGAGATAGAATTGACAAGGGCTGATTTAATTCAAAACCTTTCACTTTGTTAAGCACTTCAATGCAACATGACTCCGTAACTAACAAGGACAACGAGCCCTTCTGTTGACACCGGATAGCGCTCAGGTAGTCAATCGCCATGATTCTTGCAACAAGCACAACTTATACAGAAGTAAGTAGTGTAAACACACAGAAGCCGGCTCGGGGAATACATCTGCTACATGGACGAAAGGGTGTTTTAGTAAAATTAGATCGCACAAACACACACATGAGGTTAAGTGTCTGGTCGGACATACACAGAAACTAGTAGGACCATGATGGCAAAACAGAGTTTTAGTAAACAGGACTGTCTGAGGGCATTTCTTCCCCCCGCCCCTTCTTGTGAGAGATGTTATATGCATCTCCGTCTGGTGGTTTGAGGTTGTGCGTCTCCTCGTTGATGTTTTGTCTGGAGCCAGACCGGGCACGGCCAGATTATGCCGCCTTGAAGCAGCCGGAGGCCTAATTTTCTGTTTCAGATCCTTGTCCATTGGCAGGAGGGGAGCTGAGCGACATACATCACAGACGTGACATTTGGTGGCTCTCGTAAATTTGAAAGCAGCAAGATGCCTTCTGCACTCGATTAATTTTTATTCTGAACTTTCGTAAAAAAAAAAAAGTAAGTGCCAATATCAATTGTGACAAAACAAAAAAATAAAGAAAAAAATTGAGAAAACAGAGATGGGTGGTGGCTGACAGTTTTAACACTATGCAGACACCATCTGTAGGAGTAAAAGAGGAACAAAGTGTCAGACATAAACATCCCTTTGACCTCTCCAAGTACTAAATAAAATAACTGATAACTCTGGAAATGACAAGGAGTTCAAGAAAGTACAGTTACAAGAAAAAGGCTGATAAATCTTTGACATCCAAGAGAGCAGGGACACAATAATAAGTTTGCAACATTAAACCAGACAAAATGGGGAACACAAGAAAAAAGAAGTCGACTGGACAGGATGGTTTGGCAGCTCTCGCCTCCAACTGGGGCTGATTCAAACTTTCACAGTAGCTACGACTAATTCAACTGCTGAAGAAAGAAAAGAAAAAAAAAGTGTAAGCAAAGTTCAAGGACCTCAATTTGAAGACCTCTCAAAACCAGCTTGCTTTTCCATTAGATCAGTGTTTACCACTGGTTCAACACAGGTTTCATTTCACTTGAACTCACCAGGACCCTGGAAGAAGAACAGCTTTTCAGGAAGGCGGTTTGTCCTTTCTGAAATGTTTTAATTTAACATTTTGATGGGCATTTTTGAGAATGTTAGAAAAAATGGATTGGCAAGTTTGCCATTTCTAACATTTCAAAATGACAGAAATAGCTACTGCATCGCTCCTCTCCTGTCCTTAGAAGTTTTCCCCTAATCAGAAGCATTCACAAGCTGTTTGCAGTGGGAATTTAAAAATGTTTGGTTTTTCACCAGTCACAACAAATGATTTCTCAGGACTTTAGAAAGCAAACCGACATGATTCAAATCCAGTTATTAGAAATGTCAAACAATCCAAGAATGTCAATCCAATCATGTAGACAAATTAAGACGCCATTAAACGTCACTGTAGTAACATAACAGAAAAATCTGGTCAGAATGCCACTTGGTGAAAATGGGAATTTTCAGGAATGTCCAAAAATAAATGTTGCACATGTTTTAAACCATTCCACTTTAGGTTATACAGTTTGAATCCTTTATATAATGCCTGATTTATAGTGAAAGTTATTCATATAAATATCACTGTAAACGGTTGATGCACAGCAAGGAACACGTCTGACTGCCGTTCCTAAACTTGTATTCAAGAATATCCAAAATAGATTATTAATGAAGGCAAATATGATGTTTCTTAGAAGACAAAGAACACAAAAAAAAAATTGAGGATATGCTTGATTTTCATCTGTTCTTCTTAAACTTACCATTACATAAAGACCACGTATGTTATTTTATTTCTCTGATAGTCTTTAGGCAACACTGATTAGATAAAAGTCTCAAAATCCCTAACTAGCAATAATCAGCCAAGATAGAAGTAACTAATAATGAGAGAAACTGCGTGTACCTTACTTGTAAGTGATGAAACAGACAAGTTTATTGATCATAAAATGCCAAGGATTCAAGTTTTCCCCCTCCTTTGTTTCTACGATTTCATATTGACAGCGAATGACTTCTGGGAACTTTCTGCGGTGACACACACATACACAATACATGACAGTTGTTTATTGATAGAGTAATAAAGTATTCTTGAAATACACATTATAAATCTAACTTTTTTAGATCGACATTCACACTTATGGTATGAATTTTCTCAAGACGGGTCAAGCTGCAGACCCAGAGGAAAATCTCTGCTGGAGCTTAGAGAATTTTCCCTCTTCTGTTGTGCAAATAACATAGCATGAAAATAACCATCTTCTTTTTAATGTGTAATGTGCAAGAGCTGACTATGGTTTTATATTTGGTAAGAACTCATGATGAAGATAGTTTTGGATTTCAGGAGTCTTCAAAAAGCAAAGACTTCACGTCTAAGGTCATCCACGTCTAAATGAATGGCGTCTCATTTACTTCATGTTCTACTTATGAAATACTATATATGGGTGGAGCATATGCGATTAGCACATGGTTCATTACAGTAACTGACTTTGTTCCGACACAGTAAAATGCAGAACAATGACGCAGCTCAAAATTTCTTTCCACCTGGTCTACGACTGCTGCTTGTTTTAAACAGATGAGATAAAAGTCTGAATAAGTAATGTGTTGCAGCTCTCGCTTAAACTTTTTTTTTTAAAACAAAACAAAAAAATACAAAAAATGCCTAAAGTTCTGTGGATATTATGCTTTTTCAATGGTGAGGATCACACCAGCCTTTGAGACTCTGCATCTTGCAACTAAATACTTTAGCTCCTTTCAGGAATATTCCTGCTATTCGGCCACATTTTCTCAGCAGTGACATCTGGTGTTCAGGAGGGGGATTGCAGTGATAGTACAACACCTCCAGGAAAAGTTTAAACAATATATTTTTAGACAAATATTAGGAAAGTCTTACTAACCATTTGAATAAACAGAATTTAAATTGATTCCCAGGACTACTAGTGTTACTCTTGTTTAAAATGTCCAGGTTTAAAGACAACTGCAAAGACTACATGTGTGACATATTTGGAAAAAGTTATGGTTTATCAGAAAAATAAATAAAAAGGAAATACCCCAAGAATATGGAGTTGAATATTGCATGCGGTTGTAAACCAGTTGTGTTGGAATTCAGCAAGTGACAAACACCCTGCTATTCATCATGCTTGAAAGAATACAAAAGTCAAATGCGAAAACCAAAAGGAAAACACAAAAATACAATAAGCAACTCTAGTTAAACCTCTCCTTTTTTAGTTTCACCAGTTTATCTAGTGTAACAAGCACAACACTCTAATCCTCAGGCATGCCTAGACAGGCCAGCATTGAAAGATTGAGGCGTATATGCAAAATTTAGCTCTAGCGATCCCAGACTGTTGCTGTGCCTCTCACGACCTGCCCTCTCCTGGGGATTTGCAAACAGCAGGCTCGGCAGAAAGTGATACGTCAAGGCAGTGGATGCTGCGTGACTACGTGTTTTGTTGACGGAATTCTGCCACTTTTCCAGGAACGGATGTGGGAAGCACTAGAACATGTCCCTTCAGAATGTTTCCAAGAACAGAATCTTTGTTCGCCTTAAAAGATAATTAAAGAGAGAGAAAAAAATTGCGCAATGCTCCACTTCAATGGTCCTTTTTGTTGTTGTATAGAAAAACTTAGCACACCCATAACCTTTAGATGAAAGTGCTTGAACTGTTTCCTAAAAGATAGTTTTCAGGCAGTGCCAGGGTCTTGTCAAACACTCTTCACCCTCTTTCCAAACTTTTATGAATACCAACTTCTGTCGCAGTATGTCATGCTTTATTGATGATAAATTTCACTACTTAATGAGCTTGTTATTTCATTTGAATGTCACAATCTAAAGTGCGGTTGAATCGTTTCAACACTGCTTTTTCAAAGTCACAGAAATGTGTCCCAATCTTCCATTAATCATGTAGCATTTATCCAAAGAAGATCAAGCGTAAAAAAAAATCTAACACACAAAAAAAGAAAGGAATCCAGGGGGTACATTTGCTAATAATTCATATCTGGAGTCTACAAGATCTGTAGAAGTATGCATGTTAAAAAGTCACAAGATGTGTAAGTGTACCTTTAGTGGCTTGGAGTAATACTCAGTGCAATCAGCTGGACAGGAAATATCAAAGCTAAGAGCATGAATGTGGTTGTGAAAGTATATAGTTCAAAAACATGACTCACATTGCAATATGACAATAGAAGCCAACAAGAAATGTGAGGAATAAACTTTCACAATTGACTCTACCAAAAATATGCTTCTTCTACAGTCACTTTGTGGGTGAGTAGGGTTTAAGAAACATCTAAAATTAGATCAATATGCAGAATGATTCACAATGCATGCAACATTTCGACAAAAAGATACAGAACAAGTTACAAATATTGCTTTCTGTGACAGCAGAATTTTTTTGAATATTTATTCATCAGTAGAACAAGAAATAAAATTCCCTCCAAAAGAAGATCATAAAGAAAGTCTCTGATAATTAACCTTAAGCTAACTTGGTATTGTAAATTTAGTTGATTACTGTACTACAATACAGAAATGGAGAACTATTGTAAGAAAAACAGTTCATATCAAGGATTCTACGTAACGTGGGATGGCAAGGGTGGCAACCCTTTCAGAGCTCAAGCAAGGTTTGCTTGAGACTCCCATGGGTCAAAATGTCAAGACCCGTAGCCCACTAATTACCCTCAGGCCAAATAAGTTCAGCTCTACTAGAAGGAGACATCACCTCTGGTAAATAATAGAGTTTCCCAATGAACTGAGGCAGGCAGGCAAAGACAAGCTAAAAAATTTACAGAAATGGCAAGAGTTTCACTTATCCTGTAACATTCTGGCTCTATTTAGTATCTGGTCTCAAGGTAACCAGGTCCGCATGACCTAAGAAAAGTCTAATAGCAATAATAATAAATATGTTCATGATGTTGGTGGCGATATGCTTCTTCTCTCATTAACATTATAGCTAATATTTTTGTCCCATGTGAGCATCTGCTGCTGAATGAGACTCTGCCCACCTGTCCAATTATTACATAAGGATTCACAATGCAAGTTCATAAGACTTGTAATATATTAGCCAATAATTACTTCACTCCAGTCCTTTGCGATACGGATAATGCACAAACTGACACTGCTTTGGCGATATAGTTGCAACAGATTCAGCACAGCAGAAAGTGGAAGGTCCAGAGAGAAACTCTATATATGCAACTTTTTGGGGAACTAAAAGCAAAATGTCAAACAATAAAAACTGCAGTTTTGTGAGCAAACTGAGCTTTCGAACCAATGACAGAAGAGAGGATACGTGCCATTTCAGTAGATGTAATCAAAATGCGGGCAGCCCTATACAGAAGAGATTGCACATTCAACCAATGGTTTGCAAAAGCAGTACATTTTAATTAAAGTAAAGTGCTACAGTTTGGCTTTTGAAAACAGTCTATTCCTGTTTTGCTTGCATTTTCTACAGTCAGACATCAGCATGTCTACTTTTCAAATGCACAATATTTAGCAGTAATTTGTTAGATATCCTATTTACTGGTAGCTTAGTATAAATTTGCTGGGTACAAACCTCAAATTTCCATAAAGAAAGATCAACTTAGTGTCACATATTTACCTAAATATGTGACACTAAGGTTATTTTTTATTATTTTATTTTTTTATAATTGGCACTTAAAATCTAAGGATTTATACAATATCTTCCAAAGTCAAGTTAGCTGACAATCTAAATGATTGGGATTTAAACAAAGACTATTTGCTGTGTTTATGTCATGATAAACCAGGCATGCTGACTATCCCCTATTCAGCACAATAGGTTGCCTTGCTGTATTCCCAGAGGAGAGAAGCTAATCTTCAGTTGGAGTGCTTGTTGTTCTGGCTCTGTGTGTCCCTGTAAGCTAGAAACAGGAGGTGGGGGAATTATTAGTGGTAGGGGAGATATGGAAATCCCCTCCCTACTCCTATGAAAAAAAAACACCCAGCACACATGTACTTTGCATGGTTAGGGCCACTTATCACATCACTTTACAACCTCTGAGTGAGCGCAGATAAACAATGCAACGATCAAAGCCTTATGATGGTGCTTAGAGGATGGGCAAGGGCAGAGAAAAAGGCTTACAGAAGGGGAAAAAATTTACAGTAACAGAACAAGCACCAAACCAGTCCTTTTTGTCTTAGTTTTTTCATTAAATTAAAACATATCTACCAAAATAATCAAATGACTCGTGGGACAAAATAATAAAACTCAAAATTATTTCTAAATACACTAGGAAAATGTAACAAGTCTAAGGGGTAGTAGCACTGCTGTTCCAGCCAAAAATGTGCTTTGGCAATCTAGCCAAGTCACAAAAAGAGACACTTTTATGAATGATAAATTATTTCAACTTATAAAAAGAAGCACATTTGTTGCTTTTGCTGCATATGTCTGCCACCATTTTGAATCCATGTTGGAAACTCTTCTGTTGACGCAAGGAAGAAAATAGTCCTCGAGTTGCCCCAGCTGACTAGTAAAGACGCTGTTTTCCGCCTGCTCGTCAGCTGGCGGAAAACAACAAAAAAGTCTCCATTTACTTTTGCAACTTTGTGTGACATCATTTGGGGAACCAGATAGGAAAAAGGCAATTTGCAAGTACAATAAGATAAGGTCGTATGATGTGGTGCACTAAGGCTGAAGCTGGCAACCCGACTCATGGCTTACCATCAGCACTAAACTAAAGGACCATTTTGATTATCTCAATTTATGCAATAAAGCATTTCTCCGATCTATATCCATTTTTAAAAAACTAAAAAAAGTACATCAAACTGTTTGTTCACGAATCCTTCAGACCACAAGTGTGTTTTTAGTTTTGAAACCAAGCATAAAGTATTATTTTTCTTTAGATAATTATATTATCAGCCACACTGACCCAGAATTATGATCAAGCTAAAAATAAATAAATAAATAATAAACACTTTTCCAATTCCATTGTGTGCTTCTGGTTTTAGTGGCGAAACAGGTTTATGTGCTGCTTTTAGTTCCAGAAGAATGTCTACAAACTTAAAATCACTGATATTTTAAGATGGAATGATAGCATAAGGTTAAAACTAACAAAATGCGTGATTTTTAGAACAACTCATGTTACCCATAGTAGTTTTACTGCAAAATGTATTTTAAACAGTTTCATGTAAACCAGGAAAAAGTTGATAGTTCATTCTTGGCATTTTGTTGGCATACACACCCTCTCCTGTTGCTAAAGTGTTAAACTGGGTATTTTTCCTCTAGATGTGAACATTTGGAATGAGCAGATGTTATATAATGACTTCCACCCAAACTGCAATGAACAGGTTAGTTGGAGCATTCATAGCCAATGCTCAAAGTCCAAACTGCTGCATGAAGTTGTCTGTAGAAACCATTAACTTGTTAGTTTATCGTTTAACAGTTAAAATGATGGTTGTTGTTTAATTGTCTGGACTGTGGATTAGTCTCAATATTATTGATATGCATGTGATGAAACCAGAGAGATGTATTACAGCAGGACGTAAAGGTGAGCCACTAAAATAAAGATCTACTTTACAAAAGAATGCCAACACTGACAGAAACAAGAGAGCGCCTGCACAAATATTTACCAAGAGGTTTGGTCCCACTGCAGCATCAATTCTGCTGACATTTGGAAGCAAACACTGCATTCGGAGAGCTGCATCAGGACTCGCCTGTTGCTATATCAACAATTATCTCTGTGGTAGCAACAAGTGCTTCTACAGGGAATTCTGGTGTTCTTTGTGAAGAGATCTGAACAAAGGCAACATCTTTAAACATTCATATATTTGAAACTAGCAAGAGACTGGACATGCAGCGTGAAACCTAAATGTTTGAAAATGGACGGCAAGGTCCATCTGCTGGATTGGCAACTTTCTTAATAGGGAAAATACACTTAATTATACAATTATAGTTACTGGGTACAAATCCCTTCTGTTCTGAGATTATGTTCGTGAAGACCATGCAAGTTTAGAGTCATTCGGGGAGAAGCTGTCAGTCAGTTTAAGTGTTTGATAAGCTTCTTAAGAGGGAGAACAAAAAACAGCTGCGGTATGAGGCAAATTAATGCCTAGGTAATAAGAGAAACACAGCAAGATTGATGTTTACATGTCTGCCAGCACTTTAGACCAAAACAGATTTTGAATCAATGCATGAGCTTCATATAAAAAAGAAAAAAAAAAACACACCACCAGAATAATTGCATTATAGAAAAATGTTAAAAAAGTCACACACAAGAGTTAACCTAAAAAAGAGGCTAAAAGTCCTACCTGTTGCTATAGTTTCAGCAGGCGACAACACAGCAGCAGCATCTACACAAGGTGTTAGTCTGACAGACAGTCCCAACGAGTCTGTGTCTTTGCTTTAACCGAACGCTACGGCAACAACTGTAAACGAATACCATGCCGAACACAGCATGACTCATTAACAGATACGTTACGCAGGAAAACTGAAAAGGTATACACAGAGTGACGCGCTGCTATATAAAAGTTGAGAGCATCCAAATGGTCAAAGAAAAAAAAATGAAAAAAAGTGGAGATTGACTCCCTGCTGCTCAGAGGGTGAGAAGTGATCACAACTTCAATGCACAAGAATAACCCTTAATGAAGCCAAAAGATTGTATTATGTAAGGTTTTTTTTTTTTTTTAAAGAAAAAAGAAAAAAATGAAAACAAATACAATTTCAGACAACTATGTAAAGCCAGTCAACATTGAGCAGGCTTTCTCCAAACTACCTTCAACACTTACAGCATCCCCATGGCTAGATGGGCTTAAAGCCAGCAGGCAACAACACAGGTGGTGTTCTCCCCCAGTAACCCGCTTTGATAAGTTGGCATCGTGTTACAGTACATGGGGTTCGCCTTTCACAGTTACGGTAACCAAGGCTGAGAACTTCCCCTCCTGCCGCAGTGCATTTCTACACCGATAAAACACTACCCTTTTATTCCTGTAACGTAGTACACATAAAACACAACTGTTTTTTTCTTCATATAACTTGAACAGTTGCTCTTAAGTTAAAAGCATGGTTATTTATGTACTTTACTTTTATTTGAAAGCAAGTCTCCCCTTGGGGCTGGGCAATAAGATAAGACCACTGCATATTCAGCTGTGTTACCTGGAAGCCCCAGAAATAACTTTAGAGAAATAACAGCGTTCCAGTGAAGCAACCTGGAACTCTGACCAGCAAATAAAACTATACTCATACCAATGATTTAGCCTCAGTGGTTAGACTTTATAACTTTAGTAAAGTCACTACAAACTAAAGAAAAATGGAATTTAATCAAACCATATTATGCTAAACCAGCCTTTCCATTTGTTCACATCTATAGCAGAGCAGACTGTACTCTGGTCAGGATTGCAGTCCATTATTGTAAAGTGATAACAAATTTATATCACAGAGATTACACTCTGAAACACTTAAAATCACTCTAAAAAGTCAGGAAATGTACAGACCTTTAGGAGCTAAATCTTGCACTCTGTGTCCCAAGATAAATTAACCAAATAAGCATTGCAGTGCGCCTCACTTCCTTCAGTCTAAAGTTGATTAGTAATACTCAATGATGAGGAACTGAGTTGGCTTTGACATTGACAGGAGGAGTACTTACTTAGTCAGCCTCTATTTATTAATCTATTGAAATCCAAGCAAAATAAAACATTGATTTTCACTTTAAGTTTTAATATTATGGCTGAAAAACAGCTGTTCCATCTGAATTTCAAGTAAAATATGAGTCTCCGACTGAGTTACAGAGTGGGAGGTGATGGAAACAAAATGCTAAGAAATGTTTGATATCCATTCTCAAATAAACCAAACCTCAACATTTGTGTCGAGGTGCATCCACAAAGTCCCAACACCTTACTGGGAAAATGTATTTGGCCCAGGTCCTACAGTGGAAACAGCAAGGATTTAAAACAGGAAAAAAAAGAAAATGCTTCTGCTGTGAAAACACACAAAGATGCACCAAAGACTAGGTTATCCCAAAGAAATCCTATCTAGAGGTTTGCGAACTGAGACATTCAAGTTTGACTAGGTCTCAACCTACCATACTTTAAGCACACTTAAAAGAAAAGCTGAAAATTCAAGCAGAGTGTGTATGTGTGTGGGGGGGGGGGGACTTGGTTTCTCATGACAAGCCTCATGACATGGGATTCCCTCTAGCTCAAAGTCTCATTCACCACATCCATTTATAAGCATACAACTTACAGTGTAAGACCATATGACTGCAAGGTGTGATCTTGGGGAGTGAATTCAAGGAAGATTCTGTCTAGACTGGCCAGTACATCATGTGCCAATTAGATTCAAGAAGAAAGCCAGCTCACCAGCAGGAATGACCTGCGTATGTGTTGAGGCATGAGTCATATAAAAAGAGTTGATGTGGCACTACTCAGATTGTCAGGTATTCTGGTCTTTTGTGAAACAAACCTTTGAATCAGTTGCTACAATTAGACACCATCAGGATAATCTTTGTGTCAACAAAAAAAAAAAAAAGCTCTTTGTATCCCAGATTTCTATACCTCACCCTTTATTGCCACTACAAGCTAAGTGGGTCACCTTGCTGAGGCTCACTTATAAGCAGGAATGTATAATTAGCTTACCTGTTACTCATTCACTTATCCACCCATGTTGGCAGGAATGTTTAGAGCGTCAATATCATGTCACTCTCTCATTGAAATTTACAACCAGCACCGAAACCGGAATCACTGAGCAGCCTTAAATCAAAAAACCAGTGAGGCATGGGAATTTGCAGTGGCCTTTAGTGTCACAGCTGCTCAAGTCAACTTCCTCCCCCAACTACATTTCCTCATTTCACTTCAGCCCACAAAAGCTAAAATGCAGGGGTGCTTTCTGTTTCAAGAAACACCAGATAGAATAAATTACAGACCAGTCCAACCCCGATTATAGCAGCAATTTCTGCATCAAAGTAAATTACCGGTGGAAATACTATGGCTGTGTGTGTAAACTGTTCGACAAGGTGTCAGTTAGGTTGATTTGTGAGGGGAACGGGTATGTTTCTATCAGCGAGTCCGTTTTGTAACGGTCGTTGGATTTCCCTTTTAGAGGACTCTGCTATCTCTGTCGAACCTGCTTATTTGCTATTGTGGAATTTTAGCTTCTAAAATTGACATTAATAGCGCATGTAAATTTAGAATTCAGTGCATTGTCTATTAAGTTCATGTTGGGATACAGCAAAGTACAGTCAGAACTTTTGGTATGAAAAACCACAAAACAACTTAACTAGGTCTTGAAGTGATCTTAATCTTGAAATTATTGCAGAGAGTGCAAGCAATAGTCATGTCTAAGTAAATGTATAGATGATTATTTTATTAAGCTTTACTGAAAAGTACTCATAATAAAACTAAGTTCCAATTAAAAATCTATACAGATATTTTGAGTGTGAATTGACAGACATAAATTGCCCAGAATTTCGGATTTTCAACTGTTTAAAATATGCACATATAGGTAATTATTTGAAAAGTCTCAACTAACAGAGCAAGTTTAAATGGTGGCCTAGATCACAGCTTCGAACAAATAGGTCAACCACACAATTGAGTCAACATTTGTCACTCAGGGTGGAACCGGCTAACTCAGTCGCCTTAAAACTATTGCCAGTCTTGGCCATCTGGAGGCCAACGCTGTTCTACCAAAACTACTGACGTTACTCTGCTAAAGAACTAAATCCCAGGACGTAAGATGACCACCACTTGCTATAAATGAAGAAGTCATAATAGTACATCTGCGGTCAATGTTACACTTGAAGCAAAAAACGTTAACCACTGGTTAAAGGCGAACTAGATCGTACAACACGATCTGCTAAGCTTGAGCTGTTTCGCAAGCTTAATGTACAATTAAAGGTATCATTAACCGCCAATGTGACACAACGAGTAATATTTAGCTTTGGCAAAAACAAAAAATATCTTTGAAACGTTCACGGGGAACTTTCTTGTCGACATTTCAATAAAACCCGTTCGAAATGTTCCGTTTTTTTTCTGTCAAATGGCAGTGGTCACAATAGCACGCTAATACCGCTACATTAGCTAGCGGGTTAGCTGAACTCCGCATTTTGCCGTCACCACTAGCAACGTTCAATCTGAGAAAGTCTCAATAACTTAAGACTTTTCCCAGATGTGTACTCCATCACGCTGAGGTAATAAACAAACTGGTAACATTTTCTTGCCTCGTAATACATCTTACTGTGTAAAAAGCGGCGAGAGTCGTGGCTGTCTAAGCTATGAAGCTAGGCTAACATAGCGGTTCGCCTTATCAGGCGAGCCCTCATGCAACTTACTGCGGCTGCCATGTACCGTAGAAACCTTCTTATCATGTAACACCCCACTTCTAAATTAGTCATACAACAAAATGGAAAGCCACTGTTCGTAGTTTGTTCAATGAATACTTACAAGGATCAGGCTGAACATTGAAATCCCGTAACTACCCCGGAGAAAGTGGAGGGAGAGAAAACACCGCTGTCAGGTCGCCTTTTTGTTCCTCTTCAATGTAGCACCCTCAATTCTCGTTGGAAGTCGGGCTATGATGGAGGGGAGGAGCCTCCCGACGCCTTTTTGGACAGTCGGAAATTGTAGTACGAATGATACGAACCAGAAGGTACAACAAAGCAATTTCAGAGCCATGTACACATTCCTACTGGGCACATACGAATTGCGTGAAGTAGGGGAAACCATTAAATGTTTTGTTGTTGGACGTTGTTTTGACAGCTATTTCAAATGCATCCTTTGTAAATACAAAAAATGTAGAATGTATAGCTCCCTTTAGACGAATTAACACCTTTTAAATTAATGATAACAGAAAAACCAGGCATAGAATAATGCAACTATTAAAAAAGCAGTAAAATTTACCAAGTTAAAACATTCATCTTAATTTTGTAATGTTGTAAATCATAAAATGTCAAATGATCACTTATTAAGGACACCTATTTTTACACACCCAAATTAAGACCTAGTACAAATATTTACCATTGCATTTATGTGCTACAAGAGAAAAAAATATCTACTACTATAATCTAATATAAAATACAACAATCTGTTAAATACTGGCATTTATTGAAAATTCAGCTTTTCTTTTCTCTAAATCTGTTCTTCACGATGAAACTTTTTTTCTCGAATTAACTTTAATATTTGATAAGTATCTTTAAAATTGATATGACGGTTTTAAATTTGAACCTGTAAAAAAAAAAAGGTAACTAACCGAATGCAACTTTTGAAAAATGCTTTTCATCTCTCCCCACTACTGAAACAACACAAAGATGAAAACCGATTGTTACATTAGTTTTCCCGAATCATTTAAACGCAACACGGAGAGTTGCGTCAGTAAGACGTAAGAGGAATCCGGGTGAGTAATGACAGCTCACCATGGTGACGACAGTTCCAGAAAGTTAGAACAACAATTCATCCCTGTGCTCTTGGGTTATTTGTTTTATATATAGATATACTTGTCACGTGTCCGTAGAAGCAATTTCCAAACAAATACAAGCGTGCTTATTTAAGATTATTTAATCCTCCATCGTCCATCTATGAAATTTGAGATTACTGAAAAATACGTCGTCAGTTAATTCTTAAATCATATTCAAATATCTTTAAGCTTTCCATATTTACAATGCAATGTCAGACCTTGTATTTAATTGATACTTTTGTAATCTAACAGCAAGGTACTCTTGGTAAGGGGCTTACTTTTTGGACCTGCTCTACATTTTTGGATCTTAACTGGCTCAAAGGTTTATCGGCACATCCGCCTGGGACCTTCAGTAATCCCTCAGGTGAGTCTGGCTGGGTCTTCGCTAGAGCTCTGTGGCTCCCTCTAGCGACCATTTACTTACTTGCAACAGCTTCCGACAACCAACTTGTGCCGCAATCATGACATACAAAATAAATAAATATTCGTTAAATCTGATCCTTAACAAGTGTTGTTCACTCAGCGTACTATAATTATATCACTAAAAAGTTAACTTATTTCAGCAATTCAAATTAAAAAGTGAAATACTCCCATGTTATATAAAATGATTACACACAAAGAGGCATGAGACAAGAGTACAAAAGTTTTTTTGTTTTGTTTTTTTTTTTCTCTATTTTTATTGATGTGTTATCAATACAATCAAGTACTGTAGATTTTGTATAAGCAGACAAACATTTTCAATCAAAAGGAGTGCATTTTATACCCATATTCTATTGCGGAGTGCAAGCAATAGTCATGTATAACAACAACAACAAAAAAAAAGACATACGCTACTACATTGTAAGTGACACGTAAGAAAATAAACGTTCACAAATAAACCTTCACAAACAACTCTAGAATGCTAACTACATGTTACAAAGGCTATTAACTAGTCAATGCTATTAAATACAATTTGTATGTTCCAGGCTTCGGTGGTCAGTTTTGGCATCTCTATTAAATTATCAATAATGTATAAATACATCTCCATTAATTTCATGTGCAAATGGGAACGGCCGTTTGTGTCTACTGAAAATAAAAACAAACAAATATCCCTTAAAGAACCGAAGCAAACTGTTGGGATTCTTTTTATCTTTTTCGATTGTCGTTTTTTTTTTTTTTCTTCTTCTTTTTTTTTTTTTTTTTTTGTTGTTCAATATAGACAAAAAAGAAACAGTTCTAATACATAATTTGCGTCTTAGGATCTCACTGACACTTGTTAAAATGATTTGCACACAATGCAAACTCAGCAAGCAAGTGACATTGTCTGTAAAAACTTAAGGAAAGAGAGCAATAAGCACGTGTGACTCTCATCAGCGCTTCTTTTGTTCAAAACTACAAGATGAGTTCGAAAGAACAAAACACACACACAAAGAAAAGTACATACAGCACAAAACAAGTCTTGGAATGTGTTATGGAACCGTACTGAATGATACACAAGCAGTTGTTGGTGTGCTCATGCTATGTGAAGAAAAGGGTAAGTGCATGTCGGTATAAAATACTGATTAGGCACCATCCTCGCAGTGCTATTCTAGAGCAACTTAAAGGGTTACTGTTTAGTGACTGGATCAGTTATGTGGGGAGAAAATCTGTCTTAACAGCATACATTCCTTTTAATTGCAGACCTCAGTGTTTGGCACAAAAATCATCTCCATTTCCGAAGGTGTAAAGCTGTTTCCTTTCAGTGTAACAAGTGTTTGGGCAATGCAAGCAGATTCTGTTGGATTTCAGAGAAATAAAAGAACAGACTTAGGCTTTTCTCTTTCACTCAGCGTTCAGCAAAAGTATCACTTGAACCTTTTCACGTTTCATGCTGGAACCACAAAATCCAATGTGTTGAAGGCGGAATTCAATGTGTAAGATCGCCATGGAGTACGGGACAGCTGCAAAGACGACAACGGCCCACCCAAAGTGACAGGTCGCAGACATAGAGGGGATTAGTCAAAGAAACAGCCAGGAAGTCTGTGGTAACTCTGGAGGAGCTGCAGAGTCCCACAGATCAGGTGCAAGAATCCTTTTGACAAGGACATGTACTGGCCTTGCAGTCCACAAAAAAGGTACTTGAAAAGAAAGCCATAAGAAGTATTAGTACAGACTGCAACAAGCCGAGCAGGGAGGAGACGGCAGTGTAACGCTTTGGAGATGCTTTCTTTATGACCCATTTTTAATGTAGAAGCTGTGGCAACACTTGAAAGTCGATGTTCACGGACACCGAGCTTTAATTTCTTGATGTGCAAAAAGCTGGTAGAGGATCCCCTAGAGTGAATGAAACAATCGCTGTGATAGGTGGTTCTGCAAAGTATTTCATCAGGAGCGGTGAACATGAATCCTTACTATAAAATACACTACAGGTTTTGGTTACGGTACCAAATGTGTAAAAGTTCAAGGCGTGAATACTTTTGCAAGGCACTGCATATATGGCTAATTTTGCCCCGGCCGTGCACTGTGTGTTTTAGCTTGCTAACAGCCGCTGAAACCGGCACATCTCAAAAACTGTTTACTTTTCTCGTTTGACTTGGTTCAGCCCAGAGTTACAGCAAGCTGTGATTCCTCTTGCATGAGTCAAAACGTGGAAAAACAGCAAATTCAGTGTTAATCGTGAATACTCCTTGACATTATCATGGGTATCTCGCTTCAGCTTTGGCTGTTTTCCATGTCACAGGAATCATCTATTTCAGTAGCTATTTCTCTTTCTCCTCTCAGCAGAGACTCGTGATGTAAAACCTCCTGTGGAATTCCTGCCAAAACCCAGAGGGAGCTGAAAGCATTCTGATGTTCCGATTCTCAAGCGTTCTTGAGGAACATTAACAAAATCATAGCGTTTCCAAAGGCTTCGTAAGCTTGTTCAAGTTTATTATTATGTTTGTTGAAATATTCATGTCCGGACTTTTTGAAGGGGGACAACGTGACACAGCCAAAAAAAAAAAAAAACAACCACACACATAAACCCATGCATTTATTGACAGGAAGATCTTCAATGTTTCAACCAGCAGTAGTGAGCAAACACAGAGCTCTTACCTCTGACCTGCTGCCTCTTCTAGAAATAAACTGGGGGTTTGTTAAATGTTACACAACTTGTATTTCACAACTGGTGAATTTCTGTTGGTCCCTTTTCTTATTCGCTTAGAAAATCCTTATTTGTTCAGAGTTTTGGACGCACAGTACCCATCACAAGTTGTTGGGACGGCTGCTAAACGTACATAATAATACATACTCCTCTTATGGATGAAATCATTTGGAACAAATCCAACCTTCAACTTGACTGGATTTTGTTCAGAGCGTTAAGAAAAACCTTGTACATAAATAACTGTTTTTAATCTCACCAATGCCAAACCATACGGGGACAATATTGTCATAGTTTGCAATTTTAAGTCGCTCAGGCCCTGTAGAAGCTTATTTTTTGAGAACTCCACGACTTCCCGTTTACACATGGTGCAGATTTGATGGGATAAAGGGGGGCAGTCATAAAAATTTAAAAGACAACAAAAGAAGCCATTAAATAGAGACAGATGCATCTTAATCTTTATAACATAGGAAATGGAAGCAGAATCTTCACGGTTAGCAAGGCTCCGAAACAAGGGTGTGGCCCAGGGGCCATTTGCAGCCAGGACAGGTGGTTAATGCAGATAGAGATGTTTTATTATTTTCAATCTGGGAAAAATTATTTTTGACAAATTAAAATCTTGGAATCAATCTTAGAGCAATGGAAAATTTTACCATAGGTCTTTTATTATCCACAACTCTTACCTCCTTATTAATTGCATAGTAAATGGAACTTCATCTCGCCAATGACGCCCAAATATGACATTAAGTAGTTTATTACACTAGGCTGAGTACGGGAATTATTTTCAAGAAACGATTGGTACAAATTATGTTCTTATTGTTGATGACAGCCAATTGGGTTCTCTATTTTTTTCAGCAAAGCTCAAAAGAAATCGGCAAATTGGATACCATTTCTTTGAGTCAACTGTGCCTCTATATGATTCATTTATTGTTGAAGAGGTAAAAAAAAAAAAAAAAATCACAACATAATTTTTCTTATTTTAGCTTTTAAGGAATTTCTTTACTAAAAGGTGACTTTTCTTCCTGCTAGCAAATAAGCATGATCAATCTAAGGAACGATTTATTTTATTTTTTTTTCCAAAAACCCCAGTTTACAGTGTTAAGCCTCTCTACATATGTTTACTAGAAGTGCCAAAATTCACAGGTGGCATAGTCACAGGCATTTTGTTTGAAATTTATCTGCATCTCCAGTACTGGAGTACCCTCAAGCTTTTACCATTTTCACATATTTTTTTCTCTAATAAGAAGAAAGGGACATTTCTGGCATTGTGTTTTGAACTGGTAAGTGATGTAGAATTATTAGTTTCTAGGATATCTTTTTGAATCAAATGTATGAACGATTGGGTATTGGGGGAAAACGAAATCTCTGGTGCAATAAGACAGTGCAAATGAAAAAAAAAAAAAAAAATCAATCCAAGCTAATCTAACAGTAGACAGTCTTTACTGTCAATTTGCAGACGCTTTTGTTATACATTTCTTACTGCATGTAAATACAGACTCTATTCACATCCTAATTGGTCTCAAACTACAAAAAAACAGAGAAACAAAATAGCACCCAATAGGTTCATATACCAACAAATAATAAAGTATAAATTTCTCTTAAGAAATTTAGAAGTTGGGCAAAATAAAAGTGTTGGAGGACCAAATGCCTTGATTTCTTTTCACAGAAAAAACCTGTGATCTTGTGTTGAAGTGTTACTCTTTGTGCAGGTTTTTTTTTTCCTTTTTTTTTTCTAATAATTATTTAAATTACACACGCAGAAGCGACTGCTGCCGGGAAACGTGTCTCCCTCTTGCCCCACGTTTTGGCGACCATATTGTCTGACAGTATGTGCAGTCACACGGGAAGGTCCGTTACTCACTCATTAAGTGTAAGGCACTTACAAGTCTAAATCCAACAGACAAAAGCAATACTGATGACAAGGTTCAAATAATAACAACAAAATATGACAATATAATAATTAAAATAATATAGGCTAAAAACATCACAAAATATAATCCAAAACATACATTTGAAGGATATTAAAGGAACACAGTATGACAATCCTTCCCCTGCCTTTTAACATTTCATATAGAATTCACAATTTGTTTTTTCAACTGGGACTGTTGGAGGGGAGAGAAATAATGTGATTGTAATATTTTTTAACATGTTATGGGTTTTTTTGTTTCTATTATGGCTGCAGGTGTCTTGGGTATAGGGCTGATCTGAGTCACAAATATAGGAACTTTTTTTTTTTTGAAGAAGAAAAGGTTATGTGGGACAGAGCAGGAATCCTGAAAAGGAGGAGTGGATGTACTCGGTAGAGTAAAGGCCGTTTGCTTGATCTGAGGGCATTTGAACCCATACCTCGTCACCTTCTTTAAGCTCTAGGACTGCACTGCCAGATGCTTGGTCCATGTAGCCTTTCTTGTATTCATCGTAGGTATAAGTGGCTGGCACATTGTTCTTGTACAAAGCCACCCACAGGCTAGTTCCCTTCACGTGCATGTGGTACGCAAAGTAGTAGACGCCAGATAAAGGAGCGGTGAAGATGCCAGTGGAAGTGCTGTAAGCATTTTGTCCATTATACAGGGTCCTATCAAATTTGATTGGCAGGGCGGAAGGTGGGAATGGTGTGGTGAGAATAGCAGTGAACGCTGGCGCTAGTGAGGCAGAGAGAACTTGAGTGTATGCAGGACCCTTCCTGTCCCCAGGTACTTCTTCGCCACCCAGTCCTCCATCAGTGACCCCTGCAGCAACAGTTTGGCCATTTCCTGGAGGGCCAGGAGGTCCAGGAGGACCAGGTGGACCAGGCATACCATTAAGCCCAGAAGGCCCTGGTTTTCCTGGTGGACCTTGTGGACCCATTGCTCCCTTGTCACCCAGTTTGCCTAACCCTGGGGGCCCTGGAAGTCCAGCTTCTCCCCGAGGTCCAGGGGCACCCTGTGGGCCCATAGGACCCATAGGCCCTTGGAGACCAGGAATTCCTGACTGGCCTCTGGGGCCTGGAGTCCCTATAAAGCCTACCTCACCTTTAGGCCCTGGAGAACCTGTCAACCCTGGATTCCCAGGTTGGCCAATTTGCCCTGACTCACCTTTAGGGCCTGGTTTACCAATAGGACCATTAGGTCCAGAGATGCCCTTTTCCCCTGGGAAACCAGGTCGCCCAGGGATACCACTGGGGCCCTGGTCACCTTTGAGTCCAGGCAGTCCTGGGGGTCCCTTGGGTCCTAGCTCTCCCTTCTGACCTGGCATTCCATGTTTTCCTGGAAGTCCCATTGGACCTTGAATGCCTTGTGGTCCTGGTTGTCCATCAAGACCTGGCACCCCAATTGGACCAACGATTCCTTGTTCTCCCTTATCCCCAGGGAGACCTGGAAATCCACCATGACCCTTTTCTCCTTTTGGCCCATTTAGACCAGGTTTTCCATAGCCAGGTGCGCCAGGAGTTCCAGGATTTCCTCGAGTCCCTTGTTCACCTTTAGGACCCACAGGACCCGGTGTTCCTGGAAGTCCATCTAGACCAGGCTTCCCCAACCCAGCTGGCCCAGGAAGACCTTGTAGACCTGGTGGTCCAGGCTGTCCTGGTTCTCCTAGTTTTCCTGGCAGTCCTTCATCACCTTTAAGTCCAGGCGGTCCTGGTAAACCTTTTTGTCCTGGTTTGCCAATACCTGGAAAACCAGGGGGTCCTGTACTGCCTTTTAGACCTGGTGGCCCCCTGATACCTGGAATTCCTGGTTTCCCATTACCATTCTCACCCTTAAGTCCACGTTCCCCTGGTGGGCCAGAAATACCTTTTAATCCTGGCTCACCCCTAGCTCCAGGTGGACCTCTGATACCTGGGAGTCCAGGTTTTCCATTCAGTGATAAACCAGCAGGGCCTGGGACACCAGGGGGCCCAGGAAGTCCACGGGGTCCTGGCTCACCACGAGGTCCAACCTCACCATTAACTCCTGGCATTCCATTCGGCCCAATCTTTCCTGGGAGTCCTGGGAGTCCAGGCTTACCAATTCCTGTAAACCCTGGAGGTCCCTGAGGCCCTGGTTGTCCATTGAGACCTGGTTTTCCCAGTCCAGGCTTTCCTGGTAATCCTGGTGGCCCAGCAGGGCCTCTTGGTCCAGGTTTCCCTTGAGGACCTGGTTCCCCTTTCATCATAGGTGGCATATCTAGAAAACAAAAATCAAATAGAATAATCATTGCTTTCCCTCTTTTTATTTTGCAAAGAATTAAAGCCACTTAAGTTATCCCAGAGTGTAATCTTGTTTGCAGCTCTCTTTTTTAGTACTTTTATCATGCTAATATTGTTGTTACAACAACTGTTTTAGATGTCACACATCTGCTGACACCATGTCGCCATGTTAACATTAAATTAAGTATTTTAAACAATCTTTTTGTTGTTTTCTTTTTCATACATATACAACATCTGACAAGATATAGATTAGATATATGAATAAATTAATTGCAAACAAATTATGGAATAATATTTGGAATAAATTAGCACAATTCATATAAAGAAGCTGAATCCTTAAAAGGAACTTTAAAAATACTAATGAATTTCAGATATAATATCAGAAAGGACCTTTTCTATTGAGAATTTGACTTTAGATTGTTGAGGTGCCTTTCAGTACAACAATCTCTAGAGCTTTTGCTCTGATACTCAACATATAACTTGGAGCTTTTACTGCCCTCTGCTGGTACTGCATAAGTCTTGCAGCCATTTGTATTAATGCAATAAGAAACATGAAATCAAACACATTGTATTAATAGAAAATATACCAAAAAACATACTGGTAGTAATTCAGCAAATGCTGTTAAACAAAAGCTTGGGCCAAAGTGTTTTCTATATGCACTCAGTGTTTATGGTGACAAAGTTTTGTTCAGTCATTCTATTTCTTTATTGATGAATTAAAAAATAAATTTTAATTTGCAATGTTTATTTGACTAAATAATCTATTTTTAAAAAGCACTTTTTAAATTAATTTGCATAATATGGCACTTTAAGATCTGACCTAATTTTTAAGTCTCACCTTTCATTATGTTACATGATACAGAAGATGATTCTTTTGTTTATTTGCTTTCCTTAGAATTTAATGAGCATTATTTTTTAAAGACACTTTAAGTCAAGGAAGTTTTTTAAATCTCTTTCTGCAAGTTTATTTCTGTTATGAAATTCTGCATGTTTGCAAGTCAGGTGACAATGTAGGGATGTAGTGAGGACTCTTGACCACTTGGTGGCAGTAAAAACATGCATTCTATTTGAGCCATTCATCAAAGAGCAGTGTTCAGTTCTCAGGTCTGAGCTCACTATTCACAGAGAAATGAATCCCTGTGGTCTTGTTAATGCTCCTGACAGATCTTTGAAGTTTCAGCAGGAGAGTTAGGTGCTAAACGTCACCATCAAATAATCTCCCCATCTCACTCATCTATTCTTTCTTTTTTTAAACACCATTTTATGTAATTACATTTGCTGTGATATTTGCTTTGGAAACGGTGCCTCTGATTACTCTCGCCACCTCTCACATGATCCAGAACTGGTCAGGTACACTTTAAGTCCAATTTGATCATCAAGGGGGATGATAGGACGCATTTGTTGTACAATGATGGTTACCACCCATCCCCCCATCTCTATTCTCCTTCCCCTCAGTGTTTTTTCAAGTAAATTATTTTCTTTCCTGGAAAATATGTGATTAAAAACATTGAAGTAACGGCATCCAGATGGTGTGAGGAACAACTAGCCCCGTTCACTCACTTCAACTAACATTTGGCAATCGGACCTTTAATAGGCCCCTACTGAGCAATGCCAGATTCCAGAGGAGGGATATTTGTGTACGTTGAACATAGGTTTCAAATATTAGGTCTATTTACAGAAAGAGAATAGACCTATTAGGCTGCAGAATGGCTGTGCGATTTGTTCCTCTGTGTGGTTTGCAGAACGTGAAAACAAATCATAGTGGAAAGAGGGATTACTTACCAACATAATGTCCCTTGCCCTCTCGAAATGGAGGTCCAACAGGTCCTTTCATCATGGGCTGCATGTACTTCACATGAGGAATGGGGGGGTAACCTCCAGCAAAAGCACGGCCCCCAAGCATCAGCAGCACGCAGACAGGAGCCAACAGCATGGTCACCGGCATCCCAAGCTTCTCATACACACAAAGCTCTGTAGGTGAGAAAGGAAGACAAGTTGAAAAATTGTTCTGGTATAAAGGCTTTCATCTATGAGCTTCGATGAACCTTTTTCAGCTCTCTTGCATTGATAGATATTCATAAGTTTTTAAGAAATAATTTTTAAGTGTTACAAATTTCTAAAGTACACCATACTGCCAAAAGTATTTGCTCACTTGTTCAAGTCATTGAATTTGTGTGTCCAAACACGTCCGTACTCCCCAATGTGAAAAATCAGACTACTTCTGCAATGTGAATTACAGTATGTTTAGGTGACAGAGTGCCACCTGGCAACAAGCCAAGTTCGAACAATGTACAGTTTTACATAGAATCTGAATCAGAAGAAGTATCTTGTAAATTATTATTTGGTGGTTAGAAAGGCCTGGTAGATAAAATGTTTATAATGTCTTAGAAGTGTGAGCAGACTTTTAAGATAACAAAAAAACCAAAAAAACCCAACAACCACTACTAGTCACTATAACTAAGTTATGCGTGAAATGGTTTCTGATCAAGAGTAAAATTCTTACTGGCCCTTCAAAACTGGTCATTTAAGGCATGTTTACACAAGACTTCTGTCTTGAATCTTTTTGGATGTTGATTGGTGAAAAGTTCCATGTTTAGACAGCACCGCTAAGACATTTAATCTGTTGTTGTTAATGCCTCAACCACTAAATGGCGCTGTAATTTAAGCATGTTGTCAAAGCAAGCATGTGCTTTTGGTACCTTAGCTTCCACCTCACTAACTTCTACCTCATATAGAGAACGGTAACCCACCTCCAATGAACCAGGTGCTCATGCAACACATACACATTCCGTATCAAATGTTATGTTAGAGTGAACAGGTTAAATAGCGTACACAACACAGTGCAGTCTGCCATTGTTTTACTTGAGTTTGTTCTTGCCATACGTAGAACAAACTCTGCAGCCGTGTGTTCTGCGCACGTGTGCTTTCACATCTGCGGAGTTCTTCACACCTCCGCAGGGGTGTTCCCAAAAACTCCCACTGGCTGGATCTCAACAAAAATGTTTTGGTTTCACTGAAAACCAGCTCCGCGTAAACGTGGCATTGGACACTGGTAATAAACACAACGCAAAAAACTGGATAACCGGGTCAATACGAAGTCAGAAAATAAGAAAGTTTGGTAAACTACTATTAAAAACCACTTCAAAAGATCGCAATATAATCTGGGTCGTTGGAAAATAGATGCCGTGAAATGAGTGGTGGCTGTGGAGCTTTATATTATGGCTGCCGTGTTTCTAATTCCCTAAGTTTCAAACTCAAATATATTTACACAGACTTCTTTCCATTCAGTATGTAGGTTATGTTAACAGCAACATGCTTTTATTTTTATTTTTATAACTGAACCAGCAACAGGGACAACTTTAGATCTTAATGATCTTAGGCATCCACAGTATGCATTCCTGTCAACTCAAATTAACCTCAGGTAAAGACAGCCACATTGCCTTTGGCCAAATATTTTTACAGGCATGGCCCTATGTTAACAGGAAAACCACCTGAGGACTCTTGGCATGTTTTTGGTCTTAAAAAACATGCAATGTTCAACCTGCAAAACGAAGGTGCATTCCCAATCCAACTTTACCCCCAACCTTTTAAGCCCTGTTTGGGCTAAAGAGCTGGGTTTTTAGTGATTTGGAATGCAAAATGTATTTTGAGGCTCAGACTAACAGCTTATAAATGCCAACAATATCACCACTTTATTAGGCAAGGAAATTCTGTAAATGTGGTTAATTTTTATTGCGTAGCAAACATTTTTACATAGAGGTTTATTGAGGCAATTAGCACGCAGCTGTGCTGTACTTTTACAGCACTGTATGACAAGTTTGCAAAAGAGAGGTGATGAATATTTAAGTGGAAAAGACAAGATTAAGCAGAAACACAGAGCGTTCTAACGTGTTTTAGTGAAGGTACGCAACAAATACAATAAACCACTCTAATAATCGCCTTGCGTGAACGGTTCATTAAGTACTACTGGAAATGACACGAAGAAAAATAATGCTAACAGAAAGTCGTCCATCCATCCATCCATCCATCCATCCATCCATCCATCCATCCATTTTCTAACACAAGGGTTTTCTAACACTCTTGTGTTAGAAAATGGATGGCTATATCCGTGGGAGGGGTGCTGGTGCCTATCTCCAGCTAATGTTCCGGGTGAGAGGTGGGGTTCACCCTGGACAGGTCACAGGAAGTTGTGACAGTCAAAAATTAAAGTTTGGCACATATAATTTGACTCACCAAACATGTGACGGAAGGTGCTCAGATCATATTAGAACCAAAACTAAATACACCAGTCAATATGCAAAATGCTACGCGTACAAGAAAACTAATACTGAACATCTCACTCAACGCACCGTCCCCACTTTGAAACATGGTGGTGGCAGCATCATGATCTGAGGATTTCTAAAGCTGCCGCTGGGATTGAAGTCTGTCTTCCACTGGGATAATAACACTCAACACTCTGTCAGAGCTACAACAAAATGATTTAGATCAAACTGTACTCACGTCTTACAATGGCCCAGTCAAAGCCCAGGGCTAAGTCCAAATCGGTATGCGGTGCAAAATTTTACAAGAGCATCCTTTAAGAGTTTTCTTTGCAAAACTCATGAAGAAAACATATTTTTAAAGATGGTGCTCTACCTTCGTTGTTCTTCTTCATAAAGCCCCAATCAAAACACACTGAGGTTTACAGCTGTAATGTGACAAAATGTGAAAAAGTTCCACTCATACATTTGTCACCGCATTCCTCTACAGTATACATGTATGTCAGTAACATGTGTGTGCAGTAGCAGCATCATGTTTCTCTTTCTATGAAATTGGGTAATTTATAGGGAGTGGGGGGAAATCTTTCTCTCCTCAAGTAATTGTGAGACAGTTACTTCCACGGCGTTTGTGGTTGTCACTTGCTTGTTTTCCTCTCAGCACCAGAGTGAAAAGTTTGCGCAATGAAAGTCTGCTCCGAGGCGCAGCATTCATATGAACATAAGATGACATCTTCTAATTTGACAATTACAACTCATTACACAAAATGGTTAATTGGCAACAGGATTGGAAGTAATTTAGGAGTTGATAGCATGCTTTAAATCACAAGCACGTAGAGAAAGAGGTGTGTTCATTGGCACCACATGTGCTGAGATTAGCCTGAAATCTGCGATTTCTTTTGGGAACTAAAGCTAGATAGCACAAATTCTTCATTTACCAAAGAATTCCTTTAGCTGTTTATTTGAGATTCATCAAAAAGGTCTGTAACTCGTGTTTGTTTATGCATTTTGGAGACTACAGATCTTCACTCGAAAGAAACACGAGGAATGCAAAGAAAGAGATGTTAAGAAAAATAAATAGGAGAAGGCAGACAGTATTAGTGAGACAGTGTTTGGTGGCTGGCCGACTTTCTGGCTGGCTGGCAAGGAAGCTTGTCTGGTGTGGGGGTCTGTGGTTTCAGCGCAAATGCACAGTAATTTAAGATTCAGGTCTGAATGCCCGCTGTTTTGCAAGCAAAAGAGTTGAAATCTAGAGAGATACAGCGTCCTCAAACCTTATAGACAAAGAAACATTCAATGCATTGAAACATTCTGGAAAAAAATAAAACAGTTAAAAAATCGTTGTGTTTTTTTCTGTACCAAACCACTTGTGTTACAACATTGGCATCAGTTTTTTGTTTTGTTTTGTTTTTTTTGGATAATTGATTGTTTTTATTCATTTTGTTCATCTCAGGCGTAGGAACTTCCTGTTTCCCTGGGTTAGAAATATAACTGTAACTCATGAAAATGCCTTGATAAAAGCCATTGATTTATATCTCTGCCCAGTGGTGGTTCTTACATAAACAGTGCAATGGGCGAGACCCACCTTCAGCCAATTTCTAAACAATCAAAATTGCAGGGCATGCTCTAATGCTGCTCTGGGCAACTGCCTGTATGGCCCATAGCCAAAAGCACAACTGCCAATTGACGGCAAACCTTCACCCCAGCCCAAAATGTATTTTTTTAAAATCCTTCCTCCCACCATCCATGACCAGTAACAGGCTGCTGAAGATAAACATCCCTACAGCATGGCATTAAAATTTTTACTATTTGAGAAGTTGTGCTCAGGGTGACGTCCAATGTTGTTTTTTGCTGTTTAAAGTGTTTCGTACATTGGTTATAGAGATCCGCAGTCTGTTAATAGGTTGCACTGTGTCAGAGTGAAGGGGACTAAATAGAAATGGTCACCTGACTTTTTTGTAAAACAAGTCTGTTGGTTTGTCACATAAAATCCAAATAAAACACATTGGGGCTTGTCACTGTAACATGGGAAAGCATGAATAAGTTCAAGAGATATTTACTTCAGTATGTGAGAAAAAAAACTGCCACAGTGTAGTCCAAAATATTGAAGTAGACCATAAAAGGTTGAAGATAAACTTCTACTTGTTCAGTAAACCTCACAGACCTATATCTAGAAACCACCTGACATTGACGTGATGCTTGCAGTTATCACCTTTCATGAACGTGAGTTATACGACTCTGGTGGAATGTCTTAAAAAGCGCAGGAGGGCTGCAACGACTACCGAAGCATGAGCGGCAGCTTCCAAACCGTAATTTAGCAGCACCTCAAGAGGACTGAGCTGACATGCCGAGACACAGACAACCCCGACGACTGAAGCCAAGCACTCGCTGCGCCGTCTACCCACTAATGAAATGAACAGCAGTGGAGAGGTCTGACCAAATGAGCAGGGCCTATGTTTACCCCCTATGCCGTACATGTGGCGGTCCACACAGCCAGACCTTTCCCAAACCACGTGCCACAGAGAGATTACAGATAAAGCCAAGCATGAGGATTTGGCGTCACGGTCAGGAAGAGGAGGCGCTTGTTTTACTCTGAAAATACGAGCCTGCACGAACGGAGGGATCGGCACATCAACGTTGTGCGTTGCATGAGCTCAACTTTTACACAACGACAGAATGCAACAATGGGGTCGAGCGGTGCTTGAATAGTTTTGGTTCCAATCGCAGACCTCAGAGAGAACCAGACTTAAATTCTGACAAAACTTTCAGCTGATTCATCCAATTTTGATAAGCCTCAGCCACAGCGGTGACCATAATAAAATCTAACTCAACCATGAACCCACACGGCTGGCAGGCAGCGTCTCAACCACAACCACCTTCTTTCACCAAACTTTCCCTCTTTTTGCAAATATCTCAAGCAAACCAAGAGAGGTGGAGGGAGCCGTTTTCACACGCATAAAGCGCACTGGCTCAGTCTAGACATAACAGCATTTACAGGTTCTAAATATTTTCACAAAGAAGGCAAGCACACGTGCTCGATGCCAAGAAAAACGTTTAAACTTAAAAAGGGGCTCAAACGTCTGCACAACTGCTGGCAAGAAAACATGAAATCACCACTTCTGGAGGATGTTTACTCAGCTGTTTTATCTTGTAGAAAAGAAAATCCCAGACATGACACAAACGTCTTTTTTTTTTTTGTTTGTTTGTTTATTTTTTCTTTTAATCTTGTAGCAGCTGAACATTCTGTCTTTTAAAAACATGTCTTAAAAAGATCTTTGAACTTTAAATGAATTGCTTTTTTAGGCTCAAGTGTGGAAACTTGAAGAATAACATAAATAGTAATTTGACATATCTTTTGGCTTTTGTGGCATCTTAAATGCGATGAGATATGGCTTGCAGCATTGGAAAAAAAAAAACATATTCAATCAGCAGTATATTATAAGAACATCTCACGCAAAAGATACAATTTCAAAGTATTTCATTGGTATAAAGCAGTACTCTGCAACCTGCAGCTTTGGATTAATTAATTAATTAGACCCTGCAAAATGGCTCTTAACACCATAAGCCAAAAAGTAAATATAAAGGTAATAAAAACACATAGTCGTAGCTGTTTTTCATGCATTTTCATACAATATCTACACAGCATTTCCACAACAAATGGTCTACATCATACCAAAGGTGCACATTTGTGTTAAATAATTTGGTAAATCCCCTTCGGATGTCACGTAATTAGTAAATAGAGGTGATAAATGCAGTTCTTCTGTGAAGATATAAAATTTCTATGCGGAGACAGTGTCCAGTCTGACTAGGGTTACGGAAGAACAGTAAAGAATTTAGCTTGCATGTACAAAGCTTGTCGAGACTTAAGCCGGGACACGTTCAACTGTCCAGCAATGAGAGGTGGTTCTGTCTAGATACAAATACAATTTTCTTTAGAATTTTATTTGAAAAGGATTTGAAAGGCAAAGTTTGATTTTCCTTCTCTTTCACCAAGATGTTGGACTTGTGTTGGCCTCTCATATCAAGTCTTAGTAAAATGCATACATTTTTTGTGGGTGTGACGTGACAGAATGTGGAGGAAGTTAAATACTTGCGACGTACTGTAAATTTTGCAGAAAAGCATCTTGTTCTAGATCGTTTCCATTTTGAATTCCAACCATAAAATTGCAACTGGTTTAAAACCCCCAGGCTGCTTGCTGGCCATACCATCAAGCCGACGTGTCTGAACTACACTTTTGCAACATTATGGTCTGCGGTGGGATGCATTTTTCATTCCTTAAAAAACAAAAAATAACTTTGTCATTACCAAACCTAGTTGTGAATGATGGATAATTGCATTTTGTAGGAATAATGACTGTCATCTCTCAGGGTTTACTGCTTTTGGACTGAATCTCATTCCCGTCGAACAATCTTTGGAATGAATTGAAATTTGTAATTTAGAACCAATTTTCCTCATTGATCATCTGTCACACATGTGATTTTCATTTCTTCAAAATAGGTGCTAATTATGAGACAGGTTTAGTTTAGCTTTTTATGGATATCAGCCTCCACTACAACTTTTTTTCTAACCCGGTTTTCTTTTCCTTTTGCCCGACTCTGTACACACTTGTTCCATTTTCTTTCAACATTCCTCTGTGCTCTACCTGTAAATAAACCACAGTGTACATAAACACATACGAGAAGGCCTTTCGCCTTCACAAACTGCATCCTCTGCTGATGATTTCAAGAGATCTTCAAAATGTGAATACTGTCATGATCTTAACAAATTCTACGCACACGAGAAGTGCTGCGTGAACACCTGTTAGCACTTGAAGAAATATAAATGATCTCACTTTGCAACCGTAGAAATTCGGATGTAAAACACTTCATAATCAGCCACCTTCAAATGCTGATCAACACAAACTGAAATGTGAAACTGTCTTTTCTGTTTCATAGAATGATTACATGTTCGAAAGCTTTGATATTAAAACTGCTCAATATCACGAGATCATATTTTGTCTATAATAATAGTTTGTTGGCATTTTTGGCAAATTCATAGGAGTAATTTATTCTAATCTGTGCAGCAGATTAGACTTCTTTCCTGAGATCCATCTCCGATTGGTTGATCAGTGCTTCACGATAACTCCTTCCCTGAATATTGTTTTTTGTTTGTTTTTTTTAAGTGCCTTGAAATTAGTTTGTGTATCATGTCATTTGTCTCAGTAATGAAAGATTTTGATCATTTATGGAAATAAGTAGCCACAGCGACCAAATGTCTGCAATAGGTTAAATGAACTGTGTGTGATTTTTGGTTTTTCAGATGTTATGTTCTCTCCCGTTTCAATCACTTATATTTCTGATGGATAACTCAGATGGGATGAGACGAGTCAAATGAAAATATATCTCAGCTACCTAGCGCAAGTCACATAGCAACATTTCTTTACATTAAGTTATGAGTACATTAAATATCTGCTATATTAAGTCATTAGTTGCAGCACAAAATGTTATCATAGTAGGTACAAATTAAAGGTGAATTAATCTTGTGGCAGTCAGCTCAGCTTTTACCTGAAAGACTTGTGTATTTGAAAAAAAAACAAAAAAAAAAACAATAATATGATAAACAGAAAGGAGAAAGGTCTGGAACCTGAAAACTGAGTATTTTGAGGTTTTATTTGGAGTCTGCCTCATTTCAATGAGGTAATTCTTCCCTCAGCCTGATGAGCACTTGAAGGTGTCAGATCATGGCATATTATTTGAGTTGTGGTCACAAGTCTCTGTGTCTTTGAATCCACTGCATATTTCTCCACATTATAAAATAATCACCAGAGAAACAGACTGACCATAATACAACCATGTTTGCGTGCAAAGGTGGCCAAAAATCTGCATGCATAATGACAAATTAACATCTGTTATTTTAGGTGGCAGTGGTAAATTTCAGGTTTTGTTTGGTTGCTGTTCAGGAAAAATTGCCATTTTGTTTCTCTGCCAGCAAAGAAGAAGAAAAAAATCTCCTGACTAAAGCGGTTTTGTTTCCCTTAAATCATTAGCTAAATAAACTGGAGTAAAAGTAAGGGATATTGTAAAGCAAACTGAAGTAGGATATGTCATAGGGAACATTAAAAAGCTCCTTTTTGCTTTTCTGAGACTGTCCTCTGTTCCAAAAACTGTTCCATGGGTGGTTCATTCATTCCAAGATGACTTTAATGGCTTGCAATAACATTCAAAGCATATGAAACCGCTTTGTTTTTTTGTTCTTTTTTCCTTACCTTTTTCAATTATTTTTGAAATATTAGGTTTTAATCCCATCCAAGTAGCTTTATTGCCGAAATCTAACAAGAAGACATAAGTCTCTTCTCAGTTTGTGTGCATATGCATGCACACATGCGTGTGTGTGGGGGCGTGTGTGCGTGTGTAAGCTGGGATGCCACCAAGACAACCAACCAACCAGAACAATATCCAATGTCTGCTTCAAGATATGCCAAAACTAGCCTTGGATATCAAATACTCTCAGAGCTCATGTTTATTTGCTCTGGCAGAATGTCTCTGTCAAAATTCATCATCAGCTATTTTTTTTCTTTCACACACTCGTTTTTAAGTCACATGCCGTGTTTAGTCTGATTGGATGAAGGTCGGTGTTCTGACATCCAAAGGGAACTAGGATGATTTCAGAGCAACTCAGGTTTGTCTGAGAACGTCAGGTTGTGGCACATTAAGCACAAATTGCATGTAGGTTTTAACTTTAGCTAACCAGACGTTAATAAAACAAACTTTACTCTCAGGTGTAGTGTAGAAGTGCAATGTGTTAGGCTTTCTTATGTTGAACCAAAACAATACTTTTTGACATTCCTAAATGCCAAAAGCAACTTTGACAAAATTAGTCATTTAAACCAAAATGACCAAGGTTTATTTAACCCTTAAATTTTATATGCCACATTTTATTTAAGTTATACATATCCAAGTTAAGATTTCACAAGCTGTCCTAAATTTTCTCACATTTAAACCCATGTTGCCTAAACTCTAAAGTGTGACAGCAGTTTTACAATAGCAGCCTGCTAATGGTATTCGATTCCATGTGCCTGCTTCTGCAACTCACATTGATTCAGACTACAAACACCTAACACCCAGTAAAAAGGGTAAAATGAGTGGAACCACGTGGCTTCAAAGACATAGAACATGTGGACCATCCTCATGTTTTTCTGTCATTTAGCAGGTGAGAAATAGACAAAGGTCAAGAGATGTTCGAAGAAGTATGAGCTCATGTCAATTGATTGAGTAGTAAAACTGTACGAAAATGAGAGGAGTAAAGTGTGTAAATGATGAAAGTTTTCAGAAAGAGAAAAGATGTGAGAAGGTCACGTTCAAGGTTGTTATTTGCTCGATGACTTCATTAGACGGAAGACGCTGTTAATACCACTGGGAGTAAATTTGAGTGCAGAACCAGACATGCTAATAATTAAATAAGGACTGATGCATTGTGCAGATGAAAGTGTTTGAGCACAGGATGAAAGGTGAAGCAGGCAAAGTAAGGCAAATTGCTGACACAACACCGGATCGCTGGGGTCTCACACATGTTACATGTTACACAATTACACATTTCAGGCCAGGTCGTTGTTTTTACCTGACTGACATCTGTCGCATTGCCAGTTCATGCTCTGTCATCTCATCTTTTCTGCAGACCGAGTTTGCACGGCGTGGAAAGTTACCCCTGATCCAGGAAGTGGTGGGTTTGCAATACACACATGAAGAAGGAGAAGCAAGAGAGTCCAGGTAAACACAGACATCTGCAGATTTCCTCCTGCCCCAGCAGTGCACCTCAACTCTATACAAGCCCCTGATTAGGTAATCGAGAGAAAATAGTAGAAAAATAATCTTATAAAGGCCTCTGTGCGTCCACCTTTCCAAGGCAATAAATATTCTGCCTTCCATTGACTCAAGACGGGACGCCACAGGCAAACTTCCACAGGCACAAAAACTGACATTAAGTTTTCTTTGGTTTTTTTTCTCATCAAGTGAAAAATAAGAAGTTGATGCATTGACGCAGATTTATGTCTGGACGACTTCGTTATGAAGGCAGTTGTGTGTTCGAGGGCCCTGAGGAGATGACCTCACCTCACCAGCGGGGAAACGTCAAGGGCATCCAGGAATCCGATCTCCTGTAAATCAGTATGATTGCCTTCTCGCCGTGCCATACAGGTCTCCTCTGGCAAATTCAGGGCCTTTCCAGAGTCCCCTCTCCAATTTCCTCCTCTCTCCTCTTCAAGCGTCCTGCTCTCCACACACAGCCCATTGCTGGTGTGAATGCTCCTATTGTGTGCTGCCAAAAAGGGCAACACTTGGCGATTCTGTTCCTGCAGTTAATTTAGATATACCAGCAAAAAAGGTGGAGAGGGAAGAACTTAGAAAAGCAGAAAGGGAAAGAATGTGTACATCAGCTCATTTTAATTCTTCAATGTATGACTTAGAAGTGACAGGCAAGATTGTTTTTTCCAAATCACTCCAGAACAGAGATTTTGCCCACTTATTTTGTAAGAGTATGAACTAACAAGAGACTAAATAACTCTCCTACAACTGGTCACGAAAATCGCTTCAGTGTAGTTCACTTGAAACCCCCTGACATATACATCCATTTTCATTTCACCCTTGTCCCTCATGGGGTCGGGAGTTGCTGGTGCCGATCTCCAGCTGCGTTCCGGGCGAGAGGGGGGGGTACACCCTGGACAGATCGCCAGTCTGTCGCAGCCCCCTGACATATGATGTCCAGAACTTTCTGGAAACACTTCATGAACAAACTTCTAATTCCAAGAAAGGCCACATACATTAGGTAAGTATGGCAACTCCTACTATACATGCCCCTGCAATCCACACTATGCCCATCCATCAAAAGTAAATGTTAAATGATCTTACTCAATAAAAACTAAGAAAGTGGGCAACGCAGTACTTAACAAAATCCCAAATGTGTCCCAGTCAGTATTTTGCATTGAGTCAGGAAAGTGAAGGAAAATATCAAAAATTATTACCTCTATTTCTTAAAATTATGCAGTTGAATCTATGAAATGCTGGTGTGTTATCATTCCTAGCATATCCCAAACAAGCCTACAGAATTGTTGTGACAGAAATGTAATAAGTCAGAAACACAATTCTGATTGCTTGTTTTCAGCATTTGATGTAAAAAGAAGCAATATGTGCACATGTTGCTGTCATGGCAATGTAATATTTACCTGGATTCATAGCTCAGGCTATGAATGTTTTACACAGAACTGTTCTTGTTATCAACTGGCAGACAGAACAGACATCATGTTGTCCATGAAATCGGTTTTCCACAGAACAGACCAGAAAATATAACAAGCCAACATGTGACAGGGCTCATACAACTTGTTGTAGAGCGCATCATTTTAATCTTACTTTACCCAAAAGTAACAAATTCATTTGTGAATCATGGACTTTTAATCAGGGACTCTAGTTGTGATGAACACATAAGTTTGAAACAAGCTGTCGCGCAAACTGTCCGCAGTTTTCACCAAATGGAAAATTGGAATAACAGTTTTGCATTTTGTTGTAGTTATTCAATAACTTTGAAATAGTCAAAGTCCATGTGGGAGTGGAACATGTGGGTGTAATTAAGAATGTGTGTGCTGAAGGTGAGACATGTTCTAGAGGGCTAACAATAACACACTGTCAATTCTTCCACTCTCTCTCTTTTTTTTTTTTTTTTTTGGTAGGACTGGGAAACAATTTTAAGCTGCACTTGAGCTGGGACAAATATCCAAGTAGGAAAAAAGAAGTTAAAATCACTAGTAGTCTGCATCTGTCCAAGTTTATTCTCCATGAAAACACTGAGCTTGGTGCCTGAAGCTTTAAGCATTTAATGATCTTTAAAGGAAGACCTGAACATTAGATGGAGTGGGGAAAATTATAATGGAGACATGAAATCATTGCAAGACATTAAACAAAAAGAAGAAAAAAGAGACAGAGATGGAAAGAGGAGAATAAAAGCTTTAGATCTTTATCTCCTTGCTGACCCACTTAATACGCATCCTCCGCCAATCATTTCCCATGCTCCCTCGACTTGCTGCTAAAACAGCTTTCTACGCAGATGCACATATTGAACACATACAGACACTGTTGGTTGGCAGCACAACACAGAGGAAGGCCTACTTTTCTGTTCAAAATGGAGAAAAAGAGACATAGAAGAGAGATTAAAATTTAATAAGGAGCAGGAAATCTCGGTTAAATCCGTACCGAAAGAGTCGAAATGCCTCTGTGGTAAAGGCTACTGTGCTGCAAGCCTGAACGCTTCAACATGGGCTCCTCTGGCACTGACACCACACTGAGTCATTCTGTTATATTACATCTCTAATTGGCGATTTTGAGAAGTCTAGGATGTGTGGTAGCAAAATATTTAATATAACAAAAATGATGTAGTATTACCTCTGGGTTGTCATTTAAGTAAGAAGCTTTAAAAAAAATGCCACTGAAGGGAACAACTGATTTAATTTAACAGAAATGGTACATTGAACTGCCACTTATTTTCAAAGGCTCATAAACATGCTATGGACATAAAATGATAGTTTTACAAAAGAGTCGTGCTGCAAAGAAGGATTGAGCAAAAATCATCCCAAATATTTTTTCTATATCACTTCAAAGGTATCAGAGTTTTAAAATGGTTCTGATCTGTACTTCTGCATGGTTGTGGATAGCTAGAACCTCACCATGTCACCATGTTGCGGTACGAGTTCCTCACATATTACATCCTAATCTCTAGATCTATCTAAAATTGTGAATCCTTTCCAAAACCTGCCACATCAGCTAAATAAGTTTACAGAAAGAATCACAATTTGCACAGAAACATACACATTGTTCCTTTTGGCCCAAACTATAGTTTGTCGTTAAAAAATTTTGATTCTAGATTAAAGTCAGGGGGCTAAAAGTATTAATATTGTTGTGATAAATGCACTCGCACAGTGAGAAAATAAGTAGCCAATAAATATAAAATACCATCCATCCATCCATCCATCCATCCATCCATCCATCCATCCATCCATCCATCCATCCATCCATCCATCCATCCATCCAACCAACCAACCAACCAACCAACAATGTGAAAATTGAAATGGAAAGGGAAAGGTAAAGATATTTACATAAAAATATAACTCAGCCTGACTTTCAACAACGTTTCACGTGTTATATAAAGCATATGAAAATATGTGTTTTTTTAACAAAATATAGTAGAAAATATGACTAGCTCACCTAAGATAGCTATAAAAAGTGGATGTCAATAGTTTGGGGGATTTTACCCCAAGTCAATGCTTACAAACCCCCATACATACAACATATAACTTCAAAGGAGAAAGAAACCAATTTCTAGCGTTTCTTCATTCTTGAAAGCTGTGCCCCAGGAAAACTTTGAAACTGCAACAAGTCTTAAGACTGTGTAGATATGCAACAACACAGGCAGGGGTTGCCAAGGTGTATTCAGAAGTGGTGAAACCCAACATTGAAACAAAAGCAAAATTACAGGCCCAAGGTTTCACCCATGGGCGTAACACATTACCAATAAAGATCAAACTGCTGTTTGTTGTTTTCTTACTTTGGCTGAATCTTGATAAGCTGCCTTATTAGCAAAACCGCTACATTGTTTTCATAGACTTAAGCTATTTTTTTTTTTTTTAGTCAAAGGTAGCAAACATCTCATTCATATTTAACTCTTCAACTTTTAGTTAATTAGAAGAGTTTGAAACGGGAAGGAGGGGCTGAGCAAGTGGCCGACAGCTCTGTGTGTGGGAGCCGAGAACGGATAGAAAAAAACAGAAAGTTATGCCTTTATTTCTCACTGTCTTCAACGCAAAACCCACAAAGTAAAATCTGAATATTTTTCTATATAAATGCTGGTACTTTAGGTGTTACAAGATATTCATTTCTATCTACCTACTGGTTCTCAGTCATCCAGGACACAACAAAACTAAAAAAGGCTTAAAAATAAAGCAACTTAACAAGTTATAATTTAAATAGCCCATATGTGGTTGCTTACTTAGAAAAACACACGTTTGATATGCATTGCTAGTCATTTTTGGTCCTGCAGCTTGAATGTAGTTTAAAAACTTTTTAAACGACATTCTACGTTACATTTCACTGTAACTTTGCCGACCTCCTTAAGAAATGTTCGTGTTTATGGTCCCCCCCCCTCCCAATAACGAGATGGGATTTACGCCCTTGGCTTCACCAGCTGCTTTTCTCTGACTGCGAACTGTAGATAGTTAAATATCGAGACAATAGGTGTTTCTTTCAAAAGCACTAATAATATCAGACACCTTGAGCAGCTGGTCACAAATGATTGTGATTCTGTAGCAAAAGATGAAATGCAAACAAGTATGACCTGCCAAGGGTGAAACAAGACGAATGTGTTGCCTTTTCTCCTTTCGTGTCTTGTACCAAATGTGCATTGTTTGACAATAAAACTAACCAGACACACAGAATACTTTGCTACGCAAAAGCATGCAAGGTAGATTCTCTTGGGATTATGACTTTGTAAATATTAAAAGAATCCAGCTGCCATGAAAGGCATTCATAAATCTAGGGGATGAGTCAGAGAACTGGGCCGTTGTAAGTGATCTCTTAAGGCCAACCCTTGAGTTCTGCGGTGCACTTTGCAAATATTGCTTTGCATAAGTGCATTGAAATCTTTGTGCAAATAAGCTTTGGCAGCACATCCATCTAAACGTTGAGGTCAAAGCACAGAAGTTCATCTGGAGTCAGGACAGGGGTTCTTGATTTGTGTCTGTGTGCTTTGGAGCGTTAGGGGAAGATCTGTTGGTTCAAGAAAACCCCTTGTTCCCTCATCCCCTTTAATTTCAGCTGGATGTTCATTAGATAATTTGGATCCAACTTAAGGCCCATTAGCAATTCACTGGGCCTTGTTTGATGGATCGCTCACTTAAATCTCCAGCCGCTGCCAGCTGAAAAGAACACACAAAGCACCTCATACCCTGACACGCATGCATGCCTTTCGCTCAGACCACCAGCGCACAGCACATTGCTTCGTCCGACTGTGGTCTGTGCCCAGGTCCACCCCACCCATCGGGATCAATGCGAGCCTTTATTAGCTGCTGGCTGAGACGGCTCGCTGTGTAAGGAGACCCCGCCAGTTCTGGCCTCACGCCTCCCAGGATCCACTGCTGGGCTGTATAAACATAGGCCAGTGTCTGTGGGAGCATGATTGCATAGTTTTGCAGAAGTTATGCCTGCATTGTGTTGTAAATGTGATGTGAATGTAAAAAAAAAAAGAAAAAAAAAGAGGCTTTATCTTCAGAAACAGGAATTTCCTGGTGTTTGACCTCGTCAATTTAATGGCTGCAATGTCCTGGAAAAAAAAAAAGAAAAAAAAAGCAATCCAGTGTCGGTGGCGTGAGCATGCGATAAGTGAAAGTTTTACATCTTCCCAGTCATAACCATTCTGCTTTTTTAACATGAAACACATATAAAAAAGGCTATTTGGCTGCTGAAATATGCACACTGGGCCATGAAAGAGCTGTGAGAAAACCAGTTGATGTGTCCCCTGGGCGCTGTCTGCAGCGAGCACAAGTCTGGTCCGATGAAGGCTGTAAAAGCCACCAAAGAGCACAACAGGTCAGAGCACGCAGCTTTGGGAGCTCTGGGAAGTGTCAGGCACTCACGACAAGTGAAGTAGAACTGGGATATTGCCCAGTTCTACTTCATATGAGTATGTAAGACACGTTGTCTGAATCAACTTGTGATTTTATG
Organism: Poeciliopsis paucimaculata; assembly: GCA_903067055.1. Classification (NCBI taxonomy): domain Eukaryota; kingdom Metazoa; phylum Chordata; class Actinopteri; order Cyprinodontiformes; family Poeciliidae; genus Poeciliopsis; species Poeciliopsis paucimaculata. The sequence continues at coordinate 3,110 of CAEGAD010066236.1, read as the reverse complement.
CTGAGTTGTGGCCTTAACTCACTGTACATGTGTGCCTGCAAGCGTTAGATCCACGTGGGCTTTTTAAGGCGCAGCTGTATAGAGCGCGTGTCACAATTATTGGAACATCTGGAAAAGGTGTATAAAATAGCTTAAATTCATTAGTTTTAAATATGAATATTACAAATAACAGCGTAATACCTAATAATTGATAGCCAAACAGCTCTTAGCTATGTCAAAGTTTTTTATCTTCTAGATCCCAAATGTCCTCAAAGATCCGGTTGTGGCTGAATGTATTGATAAAACCACACATTAATAATTGTCAAAAATATTAATAAATAACTCTCTGCATTTGATGAGTACTTCTTAAAGTTGAATAATATTGATCATCTTTTCATATTGATTTCATTTGGTAGCATACAGACAAAAAAACTGCTTTGATTTGATTGATAAAATAACATTTAAGCTCACAACTTTATATTGAAAATTACATATATGTAGCCCTACCCTTTGTCCTTGGAGCCTTGAATTTGAAAATGATCAATTTGGATCTGTCAAGTCCATGTGTCTGCTCACTGACAGATTTTTTTGGATTGTTCTTTAAGTAAGACTGGCGAAACGTTCGCTGGAGATGGGCGCCAGCACCCCTTCTGACCCCACAAGGTGGTAGAACATTAATGGGTGGATGGATCGATGTTCTTTAAATACTGAACATAATATTTGTTCATGTGACGTAGAGATTTTGCTCTTGGCAATTTCTGTTTTGTCTTCCCGACGCTCGCCGTATTTTGACATGCTGAACAATATTGCAATGTTTAATTACAAGACAAAATCAGGTGGAAACTGAGCCTAAGTCCACAGAAAGGCTAAGACAGACCACCACAAAGTCTAGACAGTTTTGTTGTTTTATAAATCCTCTTGAAAGAATATATTGTGCAAGCTATTTGCAAAATGATTTACTTTTGTTTCAATCTGAAAGTTGGTTTAACATCAAGAATGCAATAATTTGTCAGTTTGATGAATATCAGGCTTCAAGGCCAACGCAACAGACAGGCTGTACCTAATAAAACAACACTGAATAAATAAAGACGGGTTTCTCTCAAGTTAGACAAACGCGGATGCTCTCCATGAAAATCACAGGTTTTATTTAATTTTTTTTTTTTTCCTTAACTGCTGGTCGACAATCAGTTAACCTGGTGAGCCTGTCATAGATGTCCAGTCTCACCAGGAGTTTTCAGGAGGTGAAGAAAAAGCGAGGTAGCTAAGATGGAGAAGACTGGTAAATCATCTCAGGTTTGTAGGAGGACAAGATTAGGATGTCTTTGAGATACAGGGGTTAACTCAGCTTTCCCTCCTTCCTACCACCTGATGCTGTCGATGAAAAAGAAAGATCTGTCTGTCTTAATCAACCAATCTCAGATGACCCTACTGCTCAGTTTTTATTTCCTGATGATTACATTGAGCCTTTTTATATATATTAGAACCAGATCTCCCCATTGTTCGTCTCTTATCTCCACAATCCAGTCATCAGGTGGTGATCAGAGACACACCACAGTGGAATGCCTCGGTTGCAGCGAGATGAGATGTGATGATGAAAGGCTTGTCAGCACGGGAAAGTTCACGGAGAGGGGAAAATTCCCAACATTATATCATTCAAACATGACCTGTGGGGTCATCTGAATGTTCGAGGCAAACTATTAAAACATAATAAAAGAAGAAAAGTGATATTTGAAAACCATAAGATAAATCGACACTGGAAGATGCATAGGTTTGCTCTGCAGAACGATACAATTGAGAGAAGAGTTTATGATTACAAGAAAAAAAACAAAACTTATTTGTAGTAATCATTTACTTGATTATTGCGGAGTGTTGAGTGAGATCGACCTCCAGTCTCCTGCCAGCAATAAACAAAACTGTGCGAGGACAGATTCATTAATAACCAAATCATTTTAATGAATAAAGTCAACCGTTAAAAGAAGAAGCGAGCTGCAGGTTTCTGTGCTGTGGGATCTGAAAGCAGTGCGGCTTAATTGAGCTGACATCTGTCTGTCCAACATAATGGAGCCTGATTCGAGAGGTTATGATAAGAGACGCCATCAGTCCGCACGCATCTGATGGTTCATTAAGAGGTGATTCGCCAGATCAGATGTGTTTATCGCAGACCTGGCAGCTAGACGGAGGGGACATTCTTCAGAGTCTGCAGTTAGTTTAGATTCACGGGCCCTCGCTTAGATAATCACCGTACCAAAGGGGGGATGAAGTAGCGTCTTTGTCTCTCTGCTTGGCATGCGGAGGATGACGGGTGGGCTTGGTGGGAGGAATATGAGAGTTACAGAGGAATAAAACTTGCACAACAGACAGGGGAACGACACTCATCCTTGGATACCTAAGCTTCTCTGGGGGTGGATGACGAGCTGCTGAGACAGAGCCCATCCAGGGCGACTAAATGAAAGCAGACAAGAAAGACTGGTGCTGCCGTCTTCGCAGGCAGTGCAAGGTGCACATGTTGTCTAAATATAGGGCATCGTCTCTGAGACATCTGGATTACGCGGCGTGCTGTTCTTTCCGAACTTTACGAGTTCTTTCCGAAAAACTAAGATCCCCCCAAAGTTTTCTTTTCTTTTTTTTTTTTTTTTTTGTGATTGTTTTTAAAAAAAATCCTTATTCATGTGGAAGAAAAATAAATTGCACTGCACTGCTAAAATCATCAGTCACAGTTCCAAAAAGAAGACCTATTGCTCAACATCCCTATGAAACATGTAACGTATGACTGTGACGATACATCAACCTCATGAGATCCAATAAGAAATAAGAATGAGACAAAATTTTAACAGTATTTGTAAAAAACTAAAGGTACATTTTTTTTCTATATTAACCCAGTAAAAGCTTAACTCTTCATTATAATCAAGGTGTGACAAGATCATGTAATTCAGTTTTTATGCTAGTCTAATGCTACGCTAATTCCAACAAATATTAAAAATGCTAAAGGTTTTTACAAATCTCAAACAGACTTTTAAAGAACCTACCGTATTTTCCGGACTATAAGTCGCACCGGAGTATAAGTCGCATTTTTGGGGGAAATTTATTTGATAAAATCCAACACCAAGAACAGACATGTCATCTTGAAAGGC
>CAEGAD010066229.1:17500-55558 GCA_903067055.1 Poeciliopsis paucimaculata | reverse complement strand
ATATATATATATAATGTGTTTTTACCGGGGTTAAAAAGGCCTTTCATACATAAGGAATTTAGTATAAGTTCAAATATAGTGGAAATAGTGGAAAGGCTTTATTTCTATTTTGGGGGATATTTTATGTTTTCTGTTTATTTTCTTGTCATAAAGATTAGTGGCCAGTGAGTATTATGTTTTGATCTGATCCTGCATATTTTTGATTTTCTTGTTATGTCTTTCAAATTGTACACCGCAAGGTGTAATTTTAGATTTATATGCTGACCATATAGAAAACAAACTCGAAAAGTAAAAATCTGTGAAGGAAATTCACCAGAAGCTACAGTCAGAAAAGTATTCACTATGTATTTATAGCACTCATTGTCCATTAGCTCTATTAAACATTATGTCCAAGGGCCATTATGCTTTCCTGAACCCTCGTCCTTCAGAACCTAATTACCCAGACCCCCCAAAATCCCCTAGGCTGTTTGTTGTTTCCAGGTTATTCAATTACATTCTTCGACACTGAGAATTGAAGAAAGAGAGCTTTAGTCATGACAACAAAAAGCCTTGAATTTTGTCCATCCACCCACACTGATTGTCTCTTAGGCTCCAAACACACAGAGATGATTACCATAAATGTTCATCAACAATTAGGAAAAACTATGTCCACATTAGACATGCAAACAATTAATTGACTTACGATTAATTGTCTATTAATGCTTTATTCGATTCACATTTGTTTCATTCTAACAATGTTTGTTTTAACCTTTTTTCAGCTTTGTAGTGTGACTGCCATTCTTAAGTTTAGAGTGTTGTAAGAGAAATAAAGATGGCTGCAACAGGACAGTAAAACAGTCCAAATGCAGTGAAATGGGATACGAAATTCACTTGTTTTGTTTTCAAGCATAAAACTCAACAAGTTCCATAGCTTTCACCTTAATGCCACTCATTCACCCGAGCTGCATGGCGGAGCAGCAGCTTCTCAACCAATAATTACTGGTGTTGAAAAAAGTCATGATACCAATGAGCATTTCAAAGGCTGTCATGGGTTAATGGAGCAACGTTCTAAAATTCCTTAGAGGACAACCACAACCACATATTTAGAGAAGCACTGGAAGCACAAACTTACTGGAAGCACAACTTACAGCACAAAGTGTCATTCTCACCACTGACAGTAAACTCTCCCGACAACAGAGAACTAGATCACAGTTTCTGCCCACTTCTTTGACATGGCTTGGCAAGTAAATTTGTGGTCCTGAACATCTCTCTGTGGGAGATTTTATTCTTTACATATTTGTATTTTTCTCTTCAGCAGCCTAAAAGGTTCCTGTTCCTGTGATATTTTATAAATATGTCTAAGTTTAATAGTGAGAAAACCCAAATTTTCAGTTTATTCAGTTGGCATTTAATCCAACTGACACAAAAAATGCTACACTATGTTGACGTCCTTCTCCTTCATCATATGGAAATTGTATCCCTTCTTATGGAAAGACTGCATAAAAGGTATTTCTTCTTATGAAAGACTTCTTATGCAGAGGATAAGAAGTCTTTCATGAAAGAAAGACTTATGCAGCGTGACGCTATGGGTAGTATACACCTTAGCATTGTGCTGAGGTGTATACTTAGCGCGACGCCCAGGAGGAGTGCAGCAGATGTGATGGTCGAACAGCAGGGAAGTTATAGGTTTGTCCTGTCAAACCAAAACCACACAAAAAAATAAATAACTCTAGGGAAGTGTGAGTAGGGTTTGGAGATAATGTAAGGGCCCAGGAAACTACCGTGGCTCATAGAAACTGTTCCTGAAGGGAATGCAGTCCTCATGCTCAATTACTTTTTAAACAAATAGCTAATCAGCCAATTGTGTGATTTATGCTTACTTAGGCACCTAGGTGTGGTAAATGCAACTTGTTGAAGTGTGTGAACATCAGAATGGGGAAGAAGGATGACTTAGGTGACTCCGAATGTGACATGCCTGTTGGTGCCAGACAGGTTAGTGTGGGTTTTTCAGAAACACCAGACCTACTGGGATCTTCTCGTTAATAAACTTTCTATACCGCATTTTACAAATACAAATCATAAAGACTTTCCTGTAAAATGCAAACAATATGAAAAGAGAAGAAATTGGTGAATGACAAAACATACAATCATGTGATACAAAGTAACTCAAAGATTGTCTGGATAAAAGTCTTCAGCTTTCTTTGAAAGAGACAGTGAGTTAGCATTTAGAGACAGTCTTTTTTAGTTAGTCTTAAGTCTTAAGATTATTAATGAATACACTCAAGCACACGAGCCACAAAATGCTGGAAGCATTTATTTAAAAGTCTATTCAAAAGCTAATCATTACACTCATTCAACTTTCTTTGGTAAGTTTTTCTGCTTTCCTTTCTAAGGTTACTAAAGGTTTTGAGAGCTTGTTAACCTCTCACATACACAACACTTCAACCCCAAACAATGGTGGTTTTGTGTTTGTCCTTCATTCTCTCTTTCTGTCAACACCTGCTTTAAAAATACTTAGGATGAAGTAATATTTGCTTCCAATCATTTGTCTGTGTTTGGATAAGAGGCAGAGGGAGAGACCATTCCACATTAGAGTGTTTGACTAAGGCTCTACAAGCTTGTGTGAGCAAGTGTAAGTTTGTGTGTTCCTGTACATGTGTTTTTGTTGGCAGCGGACACTAGCATCAAATTCTGATGGAAAACGCTCCTTTCTCAGCAACAGAACAACCCAGAACAGGCAAACACTTCACAGTCAAAGACTCGGCATCGCCGCTGTATCAAAGGCAGGGTGTTGTCCATGAAGAACAGACAGGCCCACGCTCCACTCTACTCCAAGCTGTATATTGTACAATACGTATAGGTAAAGCACAAAAAAGTAAATAGTTTAAATGAAGAAAGTATACTTCAGATTGATACTTGAAACTGTATCATTTTTTTCCTGACGAAATTGAACAGTGGCTCCTCCTGGAGACAACAGAACCATTCAATCAGGAGCAAAATTTCCCTGACCTGTCTTCATCGAGCATGCTGCCTTTTCAGGCTGTCACAGACATTTTCCACTAAGTTACCTTCTGTAACAACTTATTGTTTATAACTTCTAACTTGGTATTTTGAAGATACAGAATGACGCCCAAGCAACATTGCTTAATTCTCCTGGGTCTAATAACATTCGGGCACCAAGCATTGTTCTGTGTGAGGGGACAAAGCAATCAACCTGCTGCACAAACGATGAGCTGATTCTGTAACACTGAGTTTAACCACAGGCCAATGGAAAGACTTTAACCAGGGTTGCCCATAGTTGGTCCTCGAGGGCCAGCAGCCTGCAAGTTTTAGTTCTCTCCCTGGTTTAACTCACCTGGATCCAATGATGGCTCATTAAAAGGCCTAAGAAGAACATTGATATTCTGAAAAGGTTGTTTCTACCATCAGGGAGAGAACTAAAACATGCAGGATGTCGGCCCTCGAGGACTGAGTTTGGACACCCCTGACTTTAACCAAGGAGTTACATACAGCATGAACTTATACTATGGGTGTTGCTCCTGTAGTGTTGTGGGCATAGGCATAAATCACAGGGGGCCGGGGTCTGCCGGACCCCCGCAATCTTGGAAAAGTCTAGAATTGTGCCCCCCCACAAAAAAAATCATTGAAGAAACATTTGCATTTAAATAATATTAATAAGAAAAGGTGAAAGTAACAAATAATGAAATAAATCTGACATTTATCTCAGAAAAAAAATAAGAATGAATTTTGAGTGTAAGATATGGTTTAAAAACTTGTTAAACCATATCTTACCATATATTTCACTGTAACTTTTAAGAAAAGGGCAGCCTCAAGTTGATGGTGAAAATTTGTCTAAATAAAAGCTGACAAGCTCAAATGATGTACGTGGCAAAATAACTGAAAAGCACAAAGCAACGGGTGACTCAAGAAAAGCAGCACATTCTGTACGTCACAGAACATGGTGACGTAAGGAACCGACAAGGTTTTAATTACTGGAAATGTGGATAAGTTGTATGAGAACCAGGCGTGGTTGATTAGTGGAATATATTACAGCTGGAGAAGAAGCAGAGCAGGGAAAGGAGTGAAAGGTAAAATTAAAGGTGACTAAATACACAGAAATTTATAGAGAGGAAAGAACAGAGGAGGAAATGCAAGTGAGTGTTCAGATCAGAGACAATGATTGCAGTTAGAAGAAGATATGCAAATGAATTGACTTACCACTCACAATGTGATTTATTAAAGCAGAACTAGACGGTGGTGATATTTTTGAAACGCAGATGCAAACTGGGACGCAAAAATGTCTGCAGTCACTGTGGCGAGTGGGCAGCATAGATACAATGACAGAAGACATTGCTTGTCAAAAACTTGGAACATTTTTAGAATATAAAACAAAATATTGGAAACTAAATGAAAATACTCTCCACAGATAATAATTTTAAGCAGCAGGGTTATTGAATAATTCCAGTGCATCATCACTTTATGGCACCACGATATTTTGTCCTGATAGACTGAATGAGTGTGTCTGCTTGAGCAGACTGCACACGTCTAATTGATTACAATTCCACATGCCGTCTTTGTAAATTGTGTACAACAAGACCAGTAACTGCATGTGCATTTTGTTTTAGTTTAAACTCTGTGTGTTCTCATGAACTACTACTTGGTTTGTTGTCTGGTTTTGCTGCAGATTAAATGTTAAATGTTTTATTTTAAGATGTCTGAGTGACAGCTATTCTTAATACCCACATTTTGTCTTATTCAGTGTTTTGCTTTTTGAAACTCTGAGTTTGGCTTTTGATTGTTGTTAATTCTCACTTGTGATTTAAAAACTTCACCGTATGCCATTATCAATGTCTTTTCATGCTGAGTCATTAAATTATCAATATTAACAAACAATAAATAAACATAAATCAAAGAGGACAACAATTTTAGCCCTGGGACTTGCAAAAAATCCACAGAGCAAAGAGTCCTCCTTCAGTTAGGAGTTTTATACTCTGTTCAGGTTTATATTTGATTTAACGTTCTGGCCTAAAGGCTGGAAATTATACAGTATTTCACAGAAACTTGCTCCTCCAAATCAGTGACATAAAAATACTTTTGTAGAGTAGACATATGACTCTTTCTTGTTTCATATATCATCTTAAAACTGCCAGAGGCTTCCCATCTACGCCGAGATTGCAGATAATTCTTGAACCACACTGCCCCAAGTGGCTGTATCTTTTTCTTTCTCTCTCTCTCTCTCTCTCTCTCTCTCTCTCTGTCTTTCTTTCTCTCTTTCCCTCCCTCTCAGTTTGTGTGTATGAGAGAAAGGCAGCAGGCAGTGGGGGTTAAAGATAAAGGAGTATCATAAATTGGACTCCGGTAATTTTGTAAAATGACCTCTAATTTTACAAAATGAGACAGATGATCTTCTTAATATTATACACTGCAAATTCTAACACAAGCAGACACACTTAAACTCTATTCTAACAACCTTTCACCCTGCACTGCCCTCTAGAGTTTAACCTAAGAAAGGACCATGATCGCCATCACACACACACGCACACACACGTACGCACACGCACCGACACTTGAAGAGTCTTCAGATTTATCACAAAGCTTTTTTTTCCCATGAGAAATATTCAGAGCAACAGGTTGAAAACCAGTGTTTCTCAACATTTTCCACCATGATTCATTTTCAGATTCTCTTATTATTTCAGGTTACTGCTGAGCTTTTTGAATGAAGGGTCGACTAGTTATTTCAAAGTAGACTTGGCTCATTACTCATAGCTTTGGAATTGGGTGGGACACTGTTAGCTTAAGAATACAAGATGTGCTGCTTTTAAATGTTTGTCTGGTCACCCATTAACCTACAAACATGCTACCAACATTGTAACAGCTGGCCGGTGCAATCTCCCCTTCAAATAAATTGAACAATAGAACTTAATTTAAAAATGAATAATAGTTCAGGTCTGCAAGTTAGACTTAATTATGCACTTTAATCAAATTCTATTTATTTGAATACTTGCATGTTCACAAGAATTGTTTAAGTTGTTGTTGATTTTTATTCCAATGGGCTTCTAGACTTGTGCTCCAACCCTGAGCCATTCACACCTGATGTTGTATTTACCTAAGTTAAGACCGCAAAATTAGAAAAAGGTTTTTATGTACGAGTATACAGATTCTTTATCCTCTTCTATATTCATTTAGACATAATCACTCACTGATGCTGTTAAGATCAGTAACTATGGTAACAGAGGTTGCACTAGATTTTTTTGTCTGTCATTTTGTCAAAAATTCAGTCATATTCTCTTTACATGTCAATGTTTAAAATTATATTTTTAAAAAAACATGTAATTGCATTTCATTTCATTTGCTTTACTTAATATTCTGCCCAAACCAACATTTCTCCTTGCCATGTAGATGTTTCCATATTTGGTTCCAAAGTCACATTCAGGATTAAATTTGAGCAACATTTAATCTTGAATTAAATGTTCAGGATTTAATTCTGAACATTTACACATGTTCAGAATTACACATTTGGGTTGCACATTTGGAAGTGCTCTAGTATAAAGATACATTTAAAATTATTAAAAAGTGTAACACTTCTTTGTGACTCATTTCAGGAAGTGAAACTCATACATTACATCCTGTGGCACTGCTGGGTGCAGTGGAAGCCAAGGTTTCTTTAAAAGCAGCCTTCAGGTCATCTGCATTGTTGCCACTGATAACTCTCAGTCTGTTGGACAACAGACTGTAGACAGTTGACCAACAGACAATATCACTGACAGTGCAAACTTCACACTGGACTTCAACAAAGTGGATTTGGTGGCTGTCTAGGCTTGAGTCAGTCTTCCAAATAAAGTGGAACCCTTCCTTCTGAAAAGAGAACTTCCTAGGATTGTACGTAGGCTATACTGTAATGATTACAAAGCATTTATACATTGAAAAGGCTTTTTTATTTGATATGTAATCTTATCAAAGAATATATTCCTATAAGTATGATATAAACACTTTCAGATCCTTGTTACAGTGTGGTTGCCTTGTCCTAAAAATCTCTGAATTCTTCTCACATGCCCTCCATTAAAGTTTTGGAAAAATGTTAAACATCATAAACATGATGTTTTTTATGATTTTGAAATAAGACATTTGGAGTTTAAGTGGTTTCCAATCTACGTAATATTTATTCAATTAACTTTTTAAACATTTTAGACTGTGTGGACAAAATAAGTACCAGGAGAAAGCTTGTACCAACATTGGAGGAAAACTTTCAACCTTCACAAAGAAGCGCAAAGGCAAAATTATAGGTCTGAAAGAAAAGCCTGTGAAGCCCTTCCTGATAGCTGGAATGTTAATGTTACCTCAGGATGACCTCGCTGTGGCCCACAACTGACCACATAATGACAACACAACCAGACAGAATTACTATATCAATGCTTCCTACAGTCAAATTAGGAGACTTGTTTTCCAGCCTGGGGGGCGGACTGATCAAAGAGCAGTGTAATCAGCCCGTGTGTGTGTCGGGGTGTGGGGGTGTGCGTGTAAGTGGCATTCTTTGATCTAAGTCCTTGAACTCTGTATTTCCTTCCTCCACCTCCATTGACATCTGATCTTCCTTGTACCTGCATGGTGTCATGACTGTCTTCTTACAATTTGGATCAAAGTAGTTTGGTACTTTCACCTTTCAGGTTGGAAGGTTGGTAACCAGGTGTCCAGTGAACAGATCCAGCTACTCAGTGTCAAAAAGTGTGTTGTATTGATTTGACGGATCAGAAAAGGGGCACGGTGTTTCCCCTATCGGGACTCGGCTTTAGGGATACAAGGGAAGGAGAGAGGGGGTGAGCTGAGTAATTTTTAGGGGTGCACAGATTGTCGGCCATGATTTCTTTCTTAATTGAATATTGGTTGATACTGGCATGTGAAACCAATATTATCCACCAATCTTTTCTACGACCACAAGGGATCTGAGGGTGGTCCACATTTCACAGTAGTTGGTCTACTGTGGACTACTTTGCAACTTTTTTTGCTTTATTTAGTACCAAAACAGGGGGGTTATTGGAAGCAATATTGGAGGCAGGTGCATTTGTAACCCCCTAACAATACCCAAAAAAATATTTTGTTTTGAAATTTTACGCTTGCGTGCTTTTATTTTGAAGACGCACCACAGCTCCTTCAGCACAGCACTTCCTCCCCCCTCCGGCCTCTGAAAGGCTCAAAGTGCACAGTCTGTCAGGAATGTTGCCATGAATATCACTTGTATATAATATCTTGTTGTCAGTTTACTTTCATAAGTAGAACCAAATATTTTTAGTTAAGTCATTTTAAATCTGGAATAATCACACGTCTAATATTTTACTGCTAACTTTGTCTAAAAACTTAGCTACTCTAGCCACAATGTTGTATTTCATCACAAGGAAATGAAACAGCAGCAAAATGAGCCTTTTTTGTTGTTTAAAGTGTAATGTCAGTGTGAGCAATGGCCACACAACACCTGGTCATACTAGCCACTTAACATGTGTATTATATTATATTATATTATATTATATTATATTATATTATATTATATTATATTATATTATATTATATTTTATTATATTATATTATATTATATTATATTATATTATATTATATTATATTATCAGGAGAATGACAGTACTGTTGAAGAAAGGTGAAGATACTGAGGAAGCTCCGGTGAAGTCTTCAATTAGTTATTGAGTATTAACCGGTTTAGGGTTAAGATCAGAACCGGCAGGCCCACCCATGCTGCCGGGCCTGAGGACACACAAAGGTCGATGCAAATGAAGTAGAACTGTATGTCCGATAAGATATTGACAATTTCTGTGTTTTTTAGATTAAGCAGCACCACACAACAAAAATCCTTTTTCTTTCTCTCTCTCGCTTACATACACATCTACACACACATAAGAGCAGAGACATGCACGCCCATAGGTGTTTATGTCCATGAAAGTATTGTGTAGTCTGCGTGTCGCCACGGTTCAGTGTGTTTGTAAAGCTGTATTTAAATAAATGCGACATGATTGCGTATATGTATTAGCCAACAGGGTGTTGTCTGTTAGAAGGATTATGTGTTTCCATGGTATCACTGTGTACGGCTGTGTGAGTGTCACACCGACATCATCACAAGATGCCCTACCCACCGCTATACGCCCCAACTCGCTATGCCAACCTGACACTGCGTGATAACGTTAATCACGTCAACCAATGGGATCACCAGACGTTGTCAGTTTTTGCAATCTTTCCGCCATTTGAAGGTCAAGGCAAGCAAAGCTCCTCCCATTCATTGCCCCGCCCTTCCATGTCTTTGGTTGGATTCTAGACTGGCCAAATACTGCCCCCTTGTGCCAATTTAGTCTGTGTTCCACTCTTAGCCTTTTTCTTTATTGTTCCTGGTTTTGATCATTTGTTTTTCTTTGAATGACCACAGAATTTGTTTCTTTTTTTAATTTTTGAGCTTTTCTTTTCTCCTTAATCTTCCTTTCTGCCATTGTTTCAAGAATAGGTTTTAATTTGTCTTTTGTTTGGTAATTCTTTCTCAGGGGATTCTGAAAATCTCTTTTCCTGGACATTGAATTAATCTCGAGTTTTTAATTCTGCTCTCATACGTCACCCACTTCTGGAAAAGGTCTCAGGGAGGTGAGAGTTCAGTAGGAGTTCACTATCTCCTCCCTTCAGCCAGTGACTTATCACTTCCTATTCACAACAGAGAGAGATGTCTATATACATGCATTGGAGGATATATTATGATGTGATTTTTTATTTTTATTTTTATTTTTTTCTTGTGCATGTATTTGCTTGTCTGTGTTAGAGAATACACTAAACTAAACTGTAATCACAAGATGGCAACAACTGTTAAAAATTGGATACAGAACCAATGAGTAATTCAAAATAAAGAAAATTAATTTCTCATTTCAAAGTAGAAAATAAAGTGATATAAACTCATTAGTAAAATGTAGCTCTCATCTTAGCAATGACATGGTATATATTTATTTCAATGAAAATAATATACTTGTGCTTGTCACATTATCTTTTTTATTGATATTTTTACTATTCAGTGAAATGTTCTGCTTCTGACAACCATACAAACACCGTATCAATTGTCAATATGGGATTCACATGCAGTGACGCTGAAATGACAGTGGGATGTTTTATAGCAGCTTTTGTGATGTAGGATTTACAGAAGAGCATTTAGTTGGACGACATGGAATTTGCTTGTCTGTCAGGAATGAGCCTGGGCTTACACAAGAAATGTTGGACTAGTTTTGGTGGTCGACTTCAATTTTTAAGAGTAACAAAAGTAAGCTTAACATCTAAAATATTCTTCTTATATGAAAAAGAAATTATAAAATGAGCAGTACTATATACAAAATAGATGCTACACAAAATAGATACAAAAGAATTTTCCAAATTAAACTTACATCTAAAAAAGAAAATAGAAAATAAAAAAAATCTACCTATCATACTTATCATTTAAATTACATTTTTACCACAAAAATTTACTTATATCCATTGCTATCATTTTGTGTTAATCCAATGTTAATTTTTAATTTATTATTAAAAAAAAAAATACTTGCATTTTTTTAAAATTATGTATTCGGTAAACCTTTTACCTTTAATTGTTGCACTATATGTTATTTTTTCTGCTTAGTTTTGTAAAAACAATTAATCTCATGACACAAATCAACAGAATAACAACTATCCAGCTGTTTCTTTTGTTTTAAACCCTAAATCTCTTAGCTACCGTCCAGCTATCTGTTAGTCAACATTGAAACAATGTGTAAGTATACTGGCCATGAATGGGGCAGGTGTGTTAAAGTATTATTTGTGAGCTGAAGCAAAATGAACAAAAAACTTATGCTTGTATCAGTGGGGACTTTAAAACGCTTCTTGCCCTTCTCATGACCTAGCTGTTGGGTCAAGTTCAGTTCAGTTCATTGCATGTTCCCATGGTGATCACACACACTTGTTCGTGTGTGAAAAGATGAAAGACTGTTCTGCTGATGACAAGCTCTCACAGCCTCCAATTAGTGTGATATTCTCAACTAGTGCGGCTGAAATTATGGTGGGACATAAGATAATATGTAGCTTGTGATGCTTGATTTCCAAAATAAGTTGGTTTTTTTTCAATTTAATACAGAGTTACAAACGGAACTGCACACAAAGGGGATGAAATTACAAAACAAAACAAGAAAAGCCGTTTGCATTTTAAACAGACATTTGATTTTAAAAGCAATTTTCTTTGAACTGTAAAATGTGTTTGACTAAATTAAAATAAGCATGAAGAAACCGCACAATACATTAATTGATTTATATTAGTATATATATATATATATATATATATATATCAAATGAAATTTAGAGAAACAACACCAGAGTAAAAGAATTGTTAAATGACTATTATTTTTCATGTTTATAATTTGAACTGAAATCATTTCTGTTCATAAACTCCAAAAACATGTTGAATATAGATTTTTTTATATGATATACATTTTATTTGTTTTTGTCGTATGATATAATCAGCTATACATATGAAAAAAACTGACAAAACAATTAAAAGGAACTGCTCTAATATTATCTAGTCACTCTGGATGAGAAATTACTATTTGTACAAAAGTAAGAATCACAACAAAGACATTTATTTAAAATGTATCTTTAATTCAATAATCCCTGATTTAAAAAGACCTATAAACAATTGTAAATGCTGGGATAATCTGGTTTTTTTTTTGTTTGTTTTTTCAGAGACAAATATCTTTGATTTTTATCTACAAATTAATTTTGCTCCAACAGTGTATTTTTGTTTAAATCTTGTTTTACATTATATATATAAATGTTAAAATGTGTGGATGCGTGAGTATGTTCCGTGTGTGCGTGTTTAAAATATGCCTACATTTTTTATTTTATGCATTTCAACAGCTTATGTGCATACAAACCAAATCACCAGTAAATAATCAGTAATTAAAGCAAATTTAATTTTGTTGCCACAAAGCTTTTCATAAGAAGATAATTTTAGCATCTAGTTATTGTTCATCATTTACGCAAATGGCTTATAAATAATCACTTATGTGTGTAAAAATGTGTGTATGTGTGTTCTTCTTTTGTCAGTCATTCAGAAGATCACTGAGTAAATTTAGCCCCGAGTTCAAAGTGCCTGAATCCATTTAATTTGCTGCTGACATACAAACACACAGAAAGAGAGAGAGAGCGCGAGGGAGGGAGAAAGAGAGCGGCAAATGTAGGTGTCAAAAACAGGAAGAGAGAGAGGAAGGAGAAAAGCAACAATGCAGTCCAGATGAAGGATGTACAGAACAACAAGGAGAGTGAGAGAGAGAGGAGGTTATATACAGTTCAAGGGTTCAATTTCTGCTCACTGATGTGCATACGCACACTCACATGTTCTCCAGTTTATCAGGTAACTGATGCAAACCAATCTGTGTGTGTGTGTGTCCACCGAGGTTTCAGCAGCCTCCTTTAACCTCAGGAGGCTGCTGTCTCTGTGATAGTGAACTTTATTCTCATAATGAGACAAGTGTGCAAATGCGAGTGTGGGGGTGTGTGTGTGTGTGTGCGTGTGTGTGTGTGTGTGTGGGGGTGCGTTTGCATGTGTGTGTGGATATGTTAGTGGGTGGATGTGGGTGTATATACAACCACACAATAGAAGCTCTATTGGTTGGCGTCACTTGGTTACAAATTTGGTCTCACCCAGCCCAATGGTTACTAGACACACACACACTGATCTGTATGGTAATGTGAACTTTGTTTCACCTAAAAACGAAGCATTTGACCTGACCGTGTACTCCGCTTCACTTCTCGCTCTCCTCTCTTTCATCTTCATCACCTCCTCTGTCTCCTCATGTCAGCTCTTCCTCCTCCTGGGTTCTGGTTTAAATTACAACAATGTTTGGGTGGAAAGCAATTTCATCACTTTCCGAATTCATTCTTTTTTTTCAATCAAAGCAAAATCCAAAATGTTCAAAATATGTTTGATATTTAAACCTTCAGAGAAAGTACATCTCAGTCTGAGGTGAAATTTAACCTCGGTTTCCATGGTGACACAGATCCAGTCAATAGTCTTAAGTGTTTCTGAAATTGGTTTTACAGCATTTCACTGACTTTGTTCATTTGTATGTACTTAACAATGCTAAATTAAAACAGGGTTATGGAAAAATATAATTAAGATAAGAAATTTAGACTACTGGCTGCTACAGTCATACAATCCAAATGATACACAGGATGATGCAGATTTTAAGTTATTATTTGACCTCTGGTGTCAATTCATGATTCTGTTGGGAAAGTAATTCATAAGGCCAATTTAATTATTAATAAAAGGATTATTTATCATTATTATTTTTTCTTTACTTACTTATTTATGTATTTATTTATAATTTGAATTTGAAACACATATTTTAAAAAAGTGTTCTGTTTAGGATTTGCAAAGAAGCATTTGTAATTCTGTGTGCCCTAATACATGTGTTTTTGTATAAGTAAAAGTGAATGACTAAACTTCAACTTAAAATTTTTATAATGAGCTTTAGGTAAATGCTTATTCATTTCCCATCTATTTCCATCCATCCATTTTCTTCTGCTTTATCCGGGTCAGGTCGCGGGGGTAGCAGCTTCAGAAAGCGGGCCCAGACCTCCCTCTCCCCAGCCACTTCTTCCAGCTCCTCCGGGGGAACGCCAAGGCGTTTCCAGGCCAGTCAAGAAACATAGTCCCTACACCGTATCCTGGTTCTTCCCCGGGGCCTCCTACTGGTGGGATGTGCCTGGACCACCTCACCATCCTGACCAGATGACCAACCTTCTCACCCTATCTCTAAGTGAGAGCCCAACACCCTATGGAGAAAACCCATTTTGGCTGCTTGTATCTGCGATTTCATTCTTTCGGTCATGACCCAAAGCTCATGACCATAGATGAGGGTAGGAATGTAGATCGACCGGTAAATCAAGAGCTTCACTTTTTGCCTCAGCTCTCTCTTCACCACGACAGACCGGTACAGCGCCGCTTCAATGCAGACCCTGCTCCAATCCGCATGTTGATCTCTCGCTCCCTTCTTCCCTCATTCGTGAACAAGATCCCAAGATACTTAAACTCCTCCACTTGGGGCAGGACATCCTCCCCCGGAGAAGGCACTCTACCCTTTTGCTCAAGACCATGGCCTCGGATTTGGAGGCACTGATCCTCATCCCGGCCGCTTCACACTCGGCTGCAAACCGCTCCAGCAAGAGCTGCAGATCAAGACAGTAGGACCACATCATCTGCAAAAAGCAGAGATGCGATCCTAAGGCAACCAAAACGGATCCCCTCAACACCTTGGCTGTGCCTAGAAATTCTGTCCATAAAAATAATGAACAGAATCGGTGACAAAGGGCAGCCCTGGCGGAGTCCAACCCTCACCGGAAACGAGCCCGACTTATTGCCGGCAATGCGGACCAGACTCTGACACCGGTCATACAGGGAACTGACAGCCCGTATCAAAGGGCCCGGTACCCCATACTCCCGGAGAACCCCCCACAGGGAGAACCGGACATGGTCGAACGCCTTCTCCAAGTCCACAAAACACACGTAGACCGTGTTTTCTGGAATCTCTACTCACTGAATGAAGAACAAACATGATTTAAAAAGACACACACCTAGAGTTTATGTTAAAGTTTCGTAATTTTTTATTGAAAGAAACTGATTTTGAAAAAATAAAAAAATAAAAAAAATAAAGATTTTGCCTGATTTTGTTCTTCTTTCAATACGAATATGAATTATTGGCATTTTGGACCTTAAAATACCAAAATTTGGTATTTTGCCCCTCTGATGAGCTACTTTTTAAATATTAAATGATTGATAATTTCATCACTTTCTCTGTAGATGAGTAGACCCTTTATCAAATACCTTTTGACTCTTACTACAGTAATTTCCTGAACAGATATTTTTTACTCTTATTTGAGTAAAACTATGTTAAAGTAGTTTTACTGTTACTTCACTACAGTTCTTGGGTCCTCTACCCACCTCTGTTCTTCACCCTCCAACAAATCCTTCCTCTTTTGTGTTCAACTCTGAGGAGAGAAGAAGAGAGACGTTCATCTGTCAGCCAGCACCTGCCGACCTCAGATCTAACTGATCTACTGAATCCTCACTCCATGCTGCACAATCAGCTCCGTCAGTCAACTTCTCTGTTTAATTAATGAAACATGCTGCTCAGCCTAACTAATCATTTATGCCTCCGGAGCCGGTCCTTAGGAAGGCTTCAGATTTCGTTGCACATTTCTAAACCTGTTAAAACTTCTATCACTGCCTGTTTAGCTGTTGTCTGCACCAGAGTCTGGGCTTTTACCAACCATGACAGATTAAAATTAAAAGATCGATCCAAATTTAAAGGAGAACTGAAATCAAATCTCAAAATATTGATATTCCATGAGCATCTCTTAGCAAAACACTTCCACAACACATTCCAGGGATTCATGTGTCTGACCTAAAACTTAAATAATTTGTTTTTAGGAATTTCGTCAATAAATAATTTTTGATTTTTTTTTTTTTTTTTTGCTGGGATTGGAATGACTGTACAGTACTCTTGAAATGACGCTACAGTGTGGGTGTTTATTAGTGGAGTTAGAAGAAGAGACCTTTTGCATATAAAGAAGACTTGAAGTTCACACTAAACCTGAACTGAGAGCTGGTTCCATGCAGACTGAGATTCTGATGATCAGGATCATCATGACCAACGAGATGATGCAATGGACAACTGATATGGGAATGTGGAACTGTGAGAACCAATTGCCATCTGTAATATAGAGTTTGAGCATGTGGTGCATTAATACAAGATTCTGTGATGGTAGCACTTAAAGACAGGAGTACATTCTCACTTGAGATAAGCTCCTCGTTTTATCACAGTCTGTGGTGATGTCCTCTACATATGCCTTTATTTTTAAGGCATATTTTAAATCAAAATTTTTACATTTTGTATTCTTATTGTCTTGTAAGCCCTTGTGGGCTGGGCACCTGTAACAGGCTGTATGACACAGATGCAAATTAAGACTATCTACTACTTATCTAAATCTGATTAAGTTTTTCTTCTTCTTTAGTGAAACTGAAAATCCAAACTCTTGTAGGATTTTTTTGGCTGGTTCAAAACAGTTATTGTAATACATAGAACCATGTAATGCTGAATGCTTGTAGTTTCTGGCGCCAGGACTTGCGTCACAATTTGGGGTCAGGGTGACTCATGGACAATGCAAAACACACCCCAGTATTTTTTCAATATCCATTGTAAAAAGGTTTGTATAACTTTTTTAAAATTTTATATTTCTTTCACCTGATGTTTGCTCAAAAGACTTCAGTACTCATTAATTCTATTATTGTGAGAAATAAGAGGAACGTTTTTTTCCATTTTTACTCCAGTCTCTGGATCTGCACTGCTTTTCCCTGCATGATGTCGTTTTCAGTGGCAGGTCAGTCAGGGTGAGCTGGCAGCTTCCTGTCATGTTACTGATATAAGGATAGTAGAGTCATTTGTCTTCAGAAATAAAAATGTTGCCAGAAATACATTCAATCAACAGAATATGGAACATTTCCAGATTTCTATTTGATTGCTAGATATTTAGATTTTATTGGTACGTCTCTATATTAAGCAGTTAATGACCAGATAAAAGTTGATCCATCAGATAGAGTATATCTGATCTCATCTCTTTGGCTTTGCTCAACATTTAGGAGTAAAATCTCTTCCTCTGCTGCCTCACCATCATCTATCCTGGGTAACATCAGGATGTTACCCAGGATGTGCCCTCTCACACACTTTTCCTTTTCCTGCTTTTCTCTGCACACTCTGATGGGTCTGGTGTTAACGAGCTTTTTCCTTGTTTACCTCCATTTCCTTAACTAATCTATCACTTCCTCCTTCTTCACCTACAACTACCTTGCAAATCATTTTCAACAATCATTTAATTCAATTTACTGCAAATATATGTAAAGTTAAAAAAACAGAATGTTGCAGTTTTTTTTGCAAATATTCAATCATTTGGATTTTGATGCTTGTAAAATGTTTCAATAAAGTTGGAAGAAGGGCATGTTTACCACTGTGTTATATCACCTTTTCTTTTAAGTAATTGTTTGGGACTATCTAGAGGTTTTGTGGGTGGAATTCTTTCCGGTTCTTACTTGATGTAAAACGTCAGTCGCTCAGCAGTCCGAGGATTTTGTTGTTGTGTTTTGCTCTTCATATTTCGCAGTTTCACTCTTGATCTTGTTTTAGTCAATGGTTTTACTTTGTACCCCTGAGGGGGGTGATGTCGTGTTTTCAGACCAAATGTCTGTTTTTTTTGTCATGCCTGACCTCCATGGTTAAACCTCGTGCCACTGCACCACGTTTTCATGTTAACGCCTCCTCTGCAGCTGAGACAGTGATAAGCCCATTCGATTCTGTGTGTTTTAATTCAGACGTGGGAGAATTTTCTCCACATTTTCATATGACTTGTTGATTTTAGATTCATTGGCTCCACTGAAAACTAGCCGCTCCAGACCCAGACCTGAGCCCGGGTTGAATTTGTGCTGCCAGATGCCAATTCATCTGTCTGACCTGCTGCAGCCGTACGCTCCGTCACTTTCTCTCAGGTCAGCAGATCTGACTTGAGAGAAAGTTGTTAATTGTTGTTAATTGTCCTGAAATTGAAGAGGAAGAGGAAGTTGAGAGTTGTGACTGTTTTCTATTTTTATCAAATTTCAATTTTTATCAAATTTGGAAAAATCTCAAAAATGTTTTCACTTTGTCATTATGGAGTATTTATATGCAGAATTTTAATACTGAAACAGAAGTAATAACAATGAAACATAAAATGGTGGGGAAAAGTGAAGTGAAGTGTGGATACTTTCTGTTCACACTGAATAATTAACTAGAAACAGAAGAAAAAAACCTTCTAAATTTATAGTGGATGACAAGCTTTTTTATTAAACAAAAATAATCCAAATAAAGTTTATGCAAAATTATTGGTCCAAACATATCTGTCAAAGCTTTGCACTGATATTATTGTATGAATCCAGTGTTTATCTCACCTATTACCGCAAAGGTTGTTGTAAAGTCAAATGAGAAAATGATTACAGTGAATCAGAACACATACACAGTGGGCTGTAAATTATGTTTCCCTACGCACAGATGGTTTGTCTACATGTGCGTTAGTGAGTGTGTTTGCATGCTTGTGTCTTTCTGATTTACAACCTCTGACATGTCAGGAGGAGAAGGAAATTAAAGTCTAAGACCAAGGGCCATAAATCTACACAAGGACACACACATACACACGCACACAAACACACACACACAGAACGGCTGGTGCACTAATTAGCTCTGCCATGCTGAACACACTAATCACTATTGCCTCACTCTGTCTGCTAATTCAAAGATCAATTTCATTTTATGGATTCTTCATTGGAATTGTAATTCATGCAAAACCCTGCCACCCTGCCCTGAAAGACAGATTAAACCACCTGTTATAGGACTGCTAATGTCAAAGGAGTGTGTCGTATGTTAGACTGTTATAGTTTGTCTTTATTTGTAATAACCTAACACATCAGATTTCTCATTTACTTACATTTAGAAAGTTGTTTATCAAAGTTAATTGATCTGATAAACCAAATCAAAATTCAAAAATAGAGCTAAAAGTACAAATATTGGTAGGAAAATAAAATGATGCAAGAAATCTCTCCACCAGTCATTTTTTGTTATATCTATAGGTAAACAAATACTAAAAAAAAGAAAAGAAAGAAAAAAAATGTATATTGGTCAATGTTATGAATCTCCAGGACAGCACAATTTACATGATGACATTTCACACTTTAACAGAAACTAATATTACAGAATTTTTAAATATTAGCAAAGCAACAGAACATCCACAGCAATAAAGTCATTCATAAAATTCAAGTGATGATAATTATTTAACAATGTTATCAAGTTCACTTTATTATTCAAGTTGGTTTAAAAAAAAGTTTTCTAAGAAAACCCATTAGATTGCATCGAATCATTCACTGGCAGCATTCAGTCTTTTTGGAGTACATAGCGGCAGTGAACAGTTACTTGCATTGTGTCATTTTCAGCAATCCCTCATAGTGAGCATGAATGTAGCAACAGCAAGAAGCAATCTCCCTTTTAACAAGATCATCATCATCAACAACTTTATTTATGAAGCACTTTATACACAGACAGGACCAAAGTGCTGTACACAATCATAAAATACAAGGCAATTATAAAATAGAAAAGATCCAATATAAAATACATATTAATATACAGACACAGTACCCAGCAGAACCTGGATCAGTATGAATGACCATCTATTGACTATTACGTTATTAACAACATAGTTTCTTGTCTTTCCTGAAAACAACAAGCTTCGATCCCTCTGACAGGATACTCTTGGTTTAATTTAATTTAAAGCACAGCCTGTGTCTGTTATGAACCTGAAGTGTGAGAATGTCTTTATTAGAGTTCAATTCAACAAAATAAATGAAGTCTGGATAGAGGCCTGATGCTGAAGTGAGCCCAGTATTGGACATTTGCTGAACTCCAGTCTGACTTTCCTCTCTGCTGGCTTTCAAGTGTGACTTCTAACTGTTTTGGGTTTTTTTGGCTTCAAGCTCCATTTTGTTGCTTGTTGGAACCACAGGATGAGTCAAGATCAAATCTTCTTTGATGTGTGGTTGATAGGAGTGGAAAAGGGTGGAGCCACATTCATATAGTGTGCTGCGCTTATTACAGTGTAATTAATGTTTGCACCTTATTTTCTTTCTTACCTTATCGGGGTAAACTATTTGCTCCTCTAGTTAGACTAGAAGAAGTAGAGTAACACTTCTTGTTTAGCTTTGTATGTGCTGTATGCATTAGAATAGAATAGAATAGAATTAATTGATCCCAAAGGGTAAAATGCTTGTATGTTGACAAGCTACTCCATCCAAGGTCTTAAACGTTAGTATATTATTATATGATATTGGAAGCTTATTGAAAGTGCACCACAGTAGCCCAACCCCTCCTTCGTCCAAATAATTTTGGCCCAGTTTCAGGTCAGGCGGTCCATCTCTAAACCTTTGGACTGACCATAAAAATATCTCCCGGATCTCTGACATCTACACTGCCCTCCATCCTTGTCACTTTCCTCTGCTTCACTCATCCTTCATCCTTCTCTTTTACTGATCTTTGGAGGGTAGATTTTTTCTGCACTGTGTGTTGATATGACTCTCTTCTGACATTTCACTCTATCCTGAAAATTACATTAAATCCATATAAAATAAAACACTAAGTAATGTAAAGAGGAAAATAAAAATAAAAAAATGTCAAATATGTCCACTCACCCCAGAACCTCTTTCTTTCTAAGGCTGCTCTCAAACAGATTAGAGGATTGGTGCTAAATAAAAAGTTTAAACAGTGAAAAAAAACAAAAAACTAACAAAAATAAAAAACAATCTAACTAATAGAATAACTTAAATATCATTGTCATAGCTGTAGTGTTAGCTCTAAGGTTTTTGACCCAAATTCATTTCATGAAATAACATTTGATTGTTTTAAGTGTCTTTTCTGCTCTCTCTTTAGGAAAGGTTTTGTGTGACAGAACAACTGAGGAAGAGAAGGTGGAGGTTAACACATGAATATGTACATGAAGGTGGAAGTAAAGCTGGCTTAGAGTTTACACGAGGAATGTTGCCGATGCCAGGGCAACAGGCTCCACACAGTAGAAACAGAATGGACATAACAACAAACAACAGGTTCGCCGCTGTCACCCTGAAGCAGCTGAAATGTTCATGAGGTTAAACTTTTCATGTATGGCGGAGAGCAGGCATGTATGAGACCCAATGGAATGACACAGAAATGAAAACCAACACATTACATGGAATCTTGCCAGGCTCCATCTCTGTGGCAGCATACGGCAATGAAAGCCACGTCTGCCTGGAGGGGAGAGTGTCTGTCAACTTTAAGCTAACTGCACTACGAGGATGTGATAGGAAAATGATTATAAGTTAACAGCTGCATGTAAACCAGACTGTCTCTCCCATTGGTAAGGATAAGAGTATAAGGTATAAGGATAAGCCTGTTTGTGTTGTGCGATATATAAATACACCTGACTGAGTGATTTCATCTGACAGTGCTTCGTAATTAATTTTTGTCATAACTTCTCAGACGGAAAATCAACTGTATGTGTTGGAAACATGTTTATTTTACACAGGTGAGTCTAAAATCAATGCTACATGCAGAGCCTGCAACTCTTAAACTGAAAAAATTAAAAGTGGAACATTACTTATGGAAAGTAAAACTTAAAATGTAGTCTGTAAGATTTACTGCAATTAATGTCCATTTTAAAATCCCGTCTTCTCCAAGGATGGTACAGTAACTGGACAGCTGTTACCTCAGATGTGACTTCAAACCCAGCTCCAAGTTCTGATTTCCAAGATAACTGGAATGCATCATAAAAGCCCCATGAGGGTAAAACCAGACATTTGGAGTGAAGGAGACAAAACGGTTTGTCTGCCAGTACACTGTTATAATATGAGACATGTTGTCTGGAGTTTGCAGTGTCATAAATCACAGGCTGATTAACCAATGAAGTCACCGCTCTAGCTTGGCGGGGCTTGTACTAACCCTGAAAAGGGAACTAAAAACAAGGAAGAACCACGCAGGTTCTGCTGATGGAGATGGATCTGGCTGGAGCGGACTGGGACGGAACCAGTTAAAGCTGCTCTACTGGGGAAGCAGCTAAAGACTCTTAAGGAAACCGAGCAAAAGTATGGTCTCGTGGCCTGGATGACCGAGAATATACACAGACATATTTATTGTTCATTGACTGATATTACGAAACCTATTTTTATGTGAACCTAGCTTTAGCTTATTGTGATTTTTTTTTTTCTTGACAGAATCAGCATCTGTTCCTTCCATCTGTGCAGCAGGCAGCAGATTAAAGAAACTGGATGACATTACACACACATCACATTCACACTGCTGCTGTGCAACTATTTCATCATGTTCATACACACTGTATGTTTTACTGCACATGTGACTGTATTTATGTGCAGAGAGTTGATGGCATAGCTGTCAGAGGGGTGGTTCATCAGGAGGTCAGACACACACACACATGCACACACTATCTTCAGAAGGATGAATGACTTTTGAGAATTCTTGTTTCTTTTGTATGGAAATACATGATGCTGCAGCAGTGGCAATAGAAGTCAGTGCCTAATGCATTACTCAACTCGAGGGAGAAGTGAGGAGCCTCCTCAAGTTGAAGGGCAGAGAGAGATGGGATGGCGCCGATGGGCTTGTTTGCCCAGGAAACCAAACAGACTAGGGCTGCCTCTGAACACGCTGCCAACCAACAAAGAGATTCACCAGGGGGATCTGATGTGACAGCATGCTGAAATCCACAGAAGTAAGCATCCTGCTGTCACAGCACTGTCACGAGTAAGTATTCTTCCTTTACCGCTAACAGACAACCAGAAAAAAAATGTAAACTTCAAAGCTTTTGAGCTACAGTTTTACTTCATTCCTCTTTTCAAAGTGTGTGGATAAAAGTAATCACCTGGATTTTGGCAAAGCTGTATAATTTCAGTTTAAAACAAACCTCTTTAGCTTACTCTTTTTATAACTTTTGCATAAAAACAATAATGCAGCCAGTTGAAAGTGGTTATTATTGACTGTGTTGATTGTTATCAGAACCTTGTGACAATAAGTGACCAAATTTTTTAAATTGTCAAAAATTTCCAGAATTGGGTTGTGGATTTCAGTAACATGGGATGTTTGGTCGCAATCGTTGTCATTTGATAAACCCAGGTCCTTTTTCACATTGAGAGCTGGATTTTAATGGGGGTTTTACCTGGTTAAATAGAGAAAAAATATTCTGAGCTACAATAGAATAGAATAGAAAAGAATAGATACCATTTATTGTCACACAGTGGGGAAAATCTGCTGCTGCTCCAAACTGTCAAGATTCACACAAAGGCAGAAATACAGAATACATAAAAACAGAAGTAAGAATAACTTATTATTTAAAAAAAGGGAAATGTTATAATGCAAAATGATGTATAGTACTTAGAAAGAGTGTACTCTGACTTAAAGAAGTATGAAACTGAGTACGATAAATGTCCAAATTTCATGTGCACTTGTGCAAAAAATTGTGCATTCAACAGAGATGTACAAACACGAGCAGAGATTTGTTTTTCAGAATGAGTAGCACTGTGAAAATACCAGTGGGAATGATCATATAGTTTAAATTGCTTTATTTCACTCTATATTTTTATGGGATGAATCTCATTGAGAAAATATATTTTTATTTTCAGGAGAGATCTGTCTTTGCCCTTGATTTAAAGATACATTTTATTGTGAGATGAGCTTGTTCATTTTTGTTCATTCAGTCTAGAACTATAAATTGTGTGTGGGCGTGTGTGTGTGTGTGAGCGTGGGCGTGGGTGTGTGCGTGCGTGTGCGGGCGTGTGCGTGCGTTGGTGTGTGTGTGTGTGTGTTTGTGTGTGTGCGTGCGTGCGTGTGTGTGTGTGAGTGACCATGTGAGCACCAGTGTCCATGCAGTGACCTTTATCCTCTGTGCAATTTCAAATCAGTAAACTGGCTTGAAATTGACCTTTGACCTCTTTGTAAGTCTCCTCACTGCCCAGCTTGGTGATTTTGCATTTTTGATTTTTTTTTTTTGTAACAGATTTTTGGTAAAGTATTTTTGAATTAGACTGTTTTCAGCTCCACTGACACAGCCGTATGTGTCATAAATCAAATATGAGTGTCTCTAAAAGCGACTTGCTTCCTGCCCAACATCTGCATCACATAAACACCTTGACATGTGAGTGTGTGTCTGTCTGAAGCCTTTGATTGTGAGAGTGTGTAACACACTGATCTCACTGTGGTTTACTCCCCATATGTCTTCCTGTGTGACTGTGTGAATACTTCTCTTTCTATGACGACTGAATCGTGCACTCTGCTTTCCATTCCTCCATCATTTTGGAGATACACACAGTGTGATGAAAGGAATGTCCGAGCTGCTCTTCTTTGATCGTGTTTTGCTTTTCAATTTTTTTCTGTCATAACTCCACTGTTCCTGCTCATATCATGTTGTTTGTGTGAGCGTGTAAGCAGCCATTCCTTCAGCATTTCTACTGAGCAGAGCAGAGGTCACTCCCAGGACAAGCTTGCGTGCGTGCGTGTGTGTGTGTGTGTGTGTGGGCGTGTGCGTGTGTGTGTGTGTGTGGGCGTGCGCGTGTGCGGGTGTGCATGTGGGCGTGTGTGTGTGTGTGTGTGTGGTGGTGCGCGTGTGCGTGTGTGTGTAAGTGTACATGGGGCCTCCTCTGTCCAAGATGAAGGATGATGGGAGAGAGGTGAAGGAGAGGTGAGAGGGTAACCTAGAGAAGGTCGGCCTGCGGTCAAATACAAATGCCTCCTCCTCCTGTCTGGAAACTGGAGCAACACGAGTGTGAAGAGAAGCCACTGTTTGTGATTATGGTCTTCATGGAGGTCCACGCTATTTCTTCTCTTCCTCTTCTTCTTTCTTTAGGCTCAAGAGGAAAAGGCCAGAAAGACATATTTGTTTAAAGTGATCCAATCTGCTGACATGGTTGAGCAGTGTGTGTTTCAAGCGCAATCATACACACAGCCACGACCCAAAATGTGACCCTGAAAAGTAATGGATAAAAAATGAGTGTGAACTTTGACCCCGTTCTTCTCTCTCCCATTCCTCCCCTTTGTTTAGCCCTCAGTCGTCTACTACAGTAAACTCCCTCCCTTGTTCCATTTGTCCTTCCCCCTGTATGTTTCTCTTCCTTTCTCTTGTGTTTACTCCTTTTTCCAGTCACTATCTTCTTCCTGTTTCTTTTGACATGTGAGTGTTTGTCTGATTTTTTTGCTACTTTTTATGATAGCATCTCTTTAATGCTCCCAAAGGAGTAACATAGCATACGAGGACTTCCAAAAACAATTTGATATGAACTTGAAATCATTTTTTAGCAGTGGATAAAAGTATTTTTTCTTTCTGCCAAGTTTTTTTAAAATTATTTTTTAAAGATGTGTAGCCATACTTAAAGCTTTAACCTTTTCCATATTCACCATCTTACAGATCTGCTCTAATTCAAAGATCTTGCTTAATTTTTTATATTTTTTTTCAACTAAACATAGTGTTTTTACATTGGAGTCCAGTTACTGCACTTCTTAAATCAAAACAGGATTCTACGCGCTTTTTCTTATTTATTTATTTGTTAAGTATTTCATCTCCCTGTTTTCCTTAAACAATAAAAAAGTAAATGTTTTTCAGTTTACTATGCAATGTGTTATATTGTGATGACCCACTACTGCTTATGTGGCCTGAAGCCCGGGCTCCATGAGAAGAAGTGTTGTTTTTGGAGAAGTTAATGGCTTGGCTATAGAAATAAATGAATAATGCTTTTTGCTTAGCAGACATTTCATCTGTGTCTTCTTTGTTATCTGAATCTGCTTAGCGTTTTTGGTGTGTCGGGTTACTTGACATTTTCAGGCTCTTGCTTGAAGTCACTTTACCAGAAATCCAGGTCCAATAACATGACCATTAATCATATCTTGAAGAAACTTTGGCTACCTGGTCATCGTCCTTTTTGCTATCTTCGTATTCTTGCTGTTAGTTGGATTCTTAAAATCTTCATCATTTCAGAGACCGAGATTCTTATTATTTCACATTTTTGTCTTGCACTTGGTCTTTTCGGTCTTTCCAAGTTTTTTATCAGCTCTGCAGGGAGCCTCTGCAATGATATATTAAATCTTTCTACCAGTTTGGTCTTAACAGTCTACAGATTCCTGAAGGTGATGAAGTTGTAATCCAGGCTTCAGGCAAAGTATAAAAATGTAGCAACACTAGAAGACAGTCTCCATTAATAGACCTACCTCCAAAACACGTCTCTAAACCATCACTGATGTTAACAGGCTGTTTCCAGTTTAATGTGGCTATAGGTAATGCTAAAGCTAACAATGCACCTTTGCAATTTCACTGTCTGTAACCCAAACATTTCATAAAAAAAAAAACAACTACCTTCGTAACAATATAGGTTAAATCCAAAAACCAGAAACAACTCAGTGAAAACGATGATAGATTGATGCTGTAGTCCAAACCAAAAGTGTGTGGAGCTGTTGTCCAGATGTTTTCTACTGCCTTGATGTGTAGCCATGCTCAGACTTCAGGAGGAGATGAGACACTTCTAATATGATTTTTATTTCCATTAAAACTGAATTTGCGTCCTTAAGTTGATGACTTTTTAAAAAAAAAAAAAAAAAAAAAAAAGTAAACTAAAGACTCCATGAGCTCAACGGAATGTACAAATAGCAACACACTGTACTCTGTAAAAAAAAAAAAGAAAACATTGCTTCAAGTATAAAGAAAATAACCTGTATCAAAAATGTAAAAAAGAAGGCTTTAATAAAGATGTGCAAAGATTTGGTTGTACTCCAATATGATGCTTGAGAAAAAAGTGTCATATAGTACATTGATTATTCATACAAACTCTCGCAAATCACCAGAACTTACTTTGAATCGCTTCAAAGTAAGTTTTTTTTTAATTTTTTTAAACATTTTCTAATCTATTATTATGATTTAAAATTATTATTGTGAAATTAAAGTAATTAAAACTTGTAATAGTACCTAGAGTGCAATTTGCTCTTCACCTCAGTAAAACAAAAATTGCTGCCGTGTGGCAAAACTCGGAAGAAGTTTGCAATAAAATGGGCGAGAGTGTTTGGTGATGATAACCTGACTGAAACCTTTAACACGGATTTGCTAGATGTTTCTTCTTCACTGGTAGTTTTTCCAGAACATTTGCACCAGATGTGAACTAGAAGGTGTGAATACATAATGTTCAATTACTAAGTCTAATGATTAAAATGGATAATAATATAGAGTAGAGTATGGGGTAGCATAGGAATAATGAGAAAGGAAAATGTGAACCTGAGAAAAGGTGGTAATACAGGTTTGTACTAGACAGTTTCGTAAAATAATTGAAAAGTCCTCCTCCCAAAAAAACTAACAAAAGACACTGACACAGTCACCTTTTCGCATGACTCAAAGAACCTTTGACATTCACATTAAAGAGAAACAGAAACAAGTTATACAGAACTGTAAGCTCTTCTCTTTGGTTTGCCAGCTTTTGGCCTTTTAAAGAACTATTGACAGTTCTTTAAAAATGCTTGAGGAGTTACTAATAATGTCTTGATATGATATGATCAAGAGCACAGATAATCAATCAACTTTTATTTGTATAGCACAATTCAGCAGCAATGCATTTCAAAGTGCTTTACATCATAACAAACACAAAAACGCAGATATATTCGGTTCAGTCAACAGTGTCACTAATGTGTATGGAAGCTTGGACAAGCTTTCC
This sequence comes from Poeciliopsis paucimaculata, assembly GCA_903067055.1. NCBI lineage: Eukaryota > Metazoa > Chordata > Actinopteri > Cyprinodontiformes > Poeciliidae > Poeciliopsis > Poeciliopsis paucimaculata. The sequence continues at coordinate 28,233 of CAEGAD010066229.1, read as the reverse complement.
ACAGTTGTTCCAGACACACCGGTTTCTGTACCAATATACATTCTGCTGCACTTTTTTGTACAACAGGTGAGTGAGATGAATTAATGCATTTATTTATGCGTTTATCATTTATCAACAAGAAGCTTTCTGCACTATGAGTTCCTTTGAATCAAAGCTTATGTCCCACCTGTTGCCTTTGAGTCAAAACTGGAACATTAATCAGCATATCTGATGTATATGTGCTTGACGATTTTGATGATGGCATTTTGACAAAATCTAATGTTTATTGCTTGTTTCATAAATAGTTACTGCATTATAATTTTATGGTGTACAGTACATAGAACTGCCTTGTTGCTGAAATATACTATAAACTTGATATATGATGATCAGTCCAAGTATGTAATAAATACAGGAGATTGTTGTCAAATGTATATCACGACCTACATTAAATTCCTACAGCTCCTTCAGGGCTTGGCCAGATTCTTGGCAGCCTGTTTGATCAATTTCTGAGCCTGTGCTAATATTTAGGAGGAAAAAAAAGCAGCTTTTATATCGTTGTTGTTGTTGTTGTTGTTGTTGTTGTTGTTGTTGTTGTTGTCCCACATTTTCTCCAGTTATTTGAAATTGCTTTTTCTGGGCCTTGTAACACTTCTAATAAAAATGTAAAGGCAAGGAAATAAATGACAATTATTTGTGTTTTGTGCTCGTAATCATATTGCCAGTAACACACACACAAACTCGCATGCGCACATTTGCAAATGCATACACATACAAATAAGAGTGTGTATTCCTTTCATTCAGATCTTCGTTGTATTGATTTTGCAATTTGGCTGAAAAATAGCATGTGTCTATACCTCCACGGCTCCACCTAAGTCAATCGCACACACACGCACAAACACACGCAGACACATATAATCTTTTGGACAACCGGCTTGTCTGAGTGACGCCAGACATTCAATTGAGCAGAGAGTGCTGGTGACGCCAGGCTGTATTGGGTTACATTAAACTCATAACATTAATTAAACCCACAATTGCTTGTCTCCTTCCTCTCTCCATCAGGTGTTCTGTCTCTCAGTAGTCTGTGTTTTATTTTCTTTGTGGACAGAATAATGGGTGCCTACACACAATAATAATGTACAAAGAAGAAAAGTCATAACTTAGTCTCGAAAGCAATCAATTAGGATTTTAAAACAAACATGCACCTAAAGCACATTACAATAAAGTGTAAATGTGACACCTGTAAGCCTGGTTCTCTGCTGTATAGAATCCACAAAGTATTCAAAGTGCTCACTATTTCCACATTTTGTGATGTACGAACTTATTCCAAATTGTTCTACATGAACTTGTTTCCTCACAAACAAATACCTAGAAAATTTCAGCTGGGGATCCGAGGAGGGCAAAGGAGTGACAAGAGATCTAGGCAGGGTGGCCATGCTGGAGCTCTTCAGTATCTGAAAGAGTTCACCAAATATCGATTTTGGTGTAGACATCCTTTCTCTTATCAGCCAAAATTACTAATTTTCGCTACAGTTACCCGCCTTGAAAATGCCCTCTGTCTACATTTCAGCTAAACATCCCTGAACCTCATTTCAGAATTTTTGCTGGTATTTTAAGACCAGACAAAATATTTTTAAGAATTTATATTTTGAACTGATGGATCTTACGAAGGTTCTAAGTAGATTTTCAAAACGCAAAAATACAAAATGGGAGTGAGACCAAAAAGATCAGTACCACCTGTACGTCAAAAGTCAGGCTTCCATGGACAACTAGAAATATGTCCCCTTAAAACCCACTAAACTATTGAACCAGAGTTTATAATAGAGTGTACAGCAGTGAATATGACGCAGGGAGAGATATGGGATCAGTGTGGAGATTTTACGACGGAAGACTATAAATGTGTCTGTTGTAAATTGTTTTGGAGATGCTGCTGCTTTCAGGGTCTGCTACCAGAGACATAAATCAGCACACACACATATACAGATACTCATAAATGCAAACAGTGTTAGAGTTAACCAAAACTACTATGACATCTTACTCCTCCTGAAAGTTGTCACTGTATTTAAATTCAGACAATGCAAGTTAATTAGTGTGCGTACTTTAACCATATCTAAATACACACTTCATATGGCCATACCAGTATTCTTCTTCTGTCTTCTGTATTTTATTACAATTGCCTGCATTGTTTACCTCTTACCATTTTAAAACGGAGCTTTCATTTAGTTTGGATCTTTTTTGGCCAATCCAAAAGGTTGAGCAGAATGAGAAGCGCAGACGTTCCCTCCTGTGACATTATTTAATTAGCTGTTACAGTCAAACATTGTGAAATTCCTAAGTGAAGGTAGGGGAAAATTTTTGATTTTTTGTTATCAAATCATTCAAAAGATGGTTAACTTATTTCATAACGTACTGTTATATCCTGCTCAAAACTCATTCCTGTATCATGACGAATAAAAGAATGGCTTGCCTTATAATTTATGATTTATAAAACCACATTGAAAGACGCAGATTTTGTTACACTATTTCTCTTAGAAACCACCTTCTGGTATTTTCAAATTGATGAAATAAAAAATTGAAAATAAAAAAGTTCTGTTTATAAAGAATTTTTAAATGGCCAATAAAATGTGAACAGATTCAGATGTGCGAATCAAAGTAGAGGAAAAATTCTACAATTTAGCTCACATAACTGAAACTTCAACTAAATGTAGGATTCTTTCTATTGGGGATATTTTTAGGATTAATTACTTAAATTGTGCACAGAAATGCTGATTCTGCTAAAGAGAATTAATTCAGATTTTATCAGGGGTGTTTTACCTGCAACTTTACTTAAAAATGAAAGTGGAATAATCCTTCTGACAGAATAAACTGGACTTCAGTAGCCAATTCAACTACAGTCTACTTTGGAACAAAAACTAATTTGAATGTAATTTGATTACATTTTAATTAATTTGATTTTATTATGACACACAGAAATGTTAGGTACTCAGGTACCGAATGTAATTATGAAAAAGAGTCCAAATGGATTTAATAAAAATACAGAGATGTAACAATATGAAACAACAAGCACCAAACTGCAATGTGAGTCAAAGATTTGATCTGTTCATATCATACAGATGGTCGTGTAAACTTGTATCCTGTATTGGGGTGATAACTGCACTTGAAATAAAATGGAACAAAACAAAAACCTCCTCTCTGTTTGGCCAACAAAACAGAGGCTGGAGATAAAGATGTGGAGCCAAACTGAAGACATGACAACATGAAACAAGACAAAAGCCAGGATTGGATTAGACTCCATGTGTGTCCAAGGCTGAGATTCAGGAATGCGAGTGGCTCACTAAGTGATGTGTGATGTCACAGCACCTCCAAGTGGCCGAGTGCTCTTTGGTTCCAGTTCTTCTTCGTCTCTATGTTCCTTCTTCTCTCATTTGGACTGGAGTTTACCATTTTTTATAACTGCATGATATTTATGTTGGAATGTTGTCTTTCTTGTTCAGTATTTTTATTCTTGATTTTTTTCTTTTTATGTAATTCATATTTTATCTTGGTGTGAATCTATTTGCTGTGTTTGCCTGTGACGTTGCTGCTGTTGAAAGGACATTTCCCCATTGTGGAGCAATAAAGGATGTTTCAGTTGTGTTCTTATGGTTTAAAAAATCAGCAGTAGTGATAGATCTCTTCAACATAAAAAAATTATAAAAAATAAGTATTGTTACTATTAATTTTTTATAACCTCATTTTTGTTTCTTATTCAAATTATTGTTGTATTCCTTTCATAAACAGGCTGCTAGGCATTTTGAACAGTTATTTTGTAACTTACACACAAGTGCAACTAGATTTATAGTTTATATATTTGAGTACTAAAAGAGTTATTTTCTTAAAACAGTAGCATTCAAAAGCATTAAAAAAACCATAAATGTATGGCTACAAATTTTCTATGATTTTACCACATTCTATATATTTATTAAAGTTTATAGAATTTAACTTATAAAGATACATGCCAACATAATAACTGTGTTTAACTTATATTCTTGTTAATGATTCTGTTAAATTTATTTTTTACAACTTTTTTAAAGCCTTTACCAAACCATCAGTCTTTCAAATAGACAGTTTTGACTTAGATGTGGATTCAGACGCAGCATGATTCTATATTTTCATGACTAGAGTTTGTGTTCATTCATTCATTTTTACTTCATCATGCTGATTTATTTCAAAGTAGGCGTCTGCTTCTTTTGCAGGTCTTCATAGCAACGGCTTGAATTTCTCAAATTTGTAAATAATTTTACCCGTCAGTGTTACATAAAGATAGCTCATCTGTACAAAAGAAAATATATATATATATAAATATAGAGAGAATATATAGAGAAAGGATTTAATTTAATCGGCCTGCATGACAGGAGTTCTTGCTGGAATTATCTGTTTTTCTACCTGAATATTGTTGGTTTGTTTAATTTGACATTGGCAGTTAGCTCTGTGTTGCCTCTGCTTTCTCTAAAAACCTCCTAAAAATGACACTGACAAAAATAAAACTGAAATAACTTCCAAACTATCCAAACTAATATTTTTTTTAATAATCAAAATATCCATCGTTTATTAGATTTTATTTGATGTTAAATAAAAACTTTTTTTGAAATTTCTTTTCTGTAACCAGTAGTTAAGAAAAGACACGCCTGAATGAAATTTTCAGCAAAAAACAGGCAGCAGATGCTGGATATCTTTGTAGATCTCAAGCATTGATCACCTAATGGCCATTAAGCAGTTCTACATAAACCTTAAGAGTAATTTGTGAAAATTAGAAAGAGCTCAAAGACATCTTCAGGTCACAGCTGCCTTTGTCGCTGCTGACTTAATTCTTTTGGGGGAAATTTTAAAATAAAATCTGAAGAATAATGTAAAGTGTAAGCCATGGTAAATAACATTTGTTGTGGATTCACACTGAAATGATCATTTTCACTATTTAAACAGGTGCAAGTATAGCCGATGTGGTAACTTAAAACTTATTCCTTTTTCAATAAATCAAAAGCAGCATCAGTTTTTTCATTTTGCGTGAATAATGGATGAAATCCTTTCGAAAAGTATATTGCTGTTCTTTACATCTATATATCTTTTCTGCTCCTAAACATTGTCAGCCATGAATAAAGACTGGGACTATCTTTAACCCCCACCTCAATACAGTAGAGCCTGTGCTTGTTTTTTTGTTTGACCACTTTGTGACTGGAAGGAGCAAAAGATGAAATTGCATCACCGTTGTATCGGTGTCCTTACACAGGCTTACCGAAGCGTTTTACTGTCAAAGCTTAGGAATAAATTTAGGAGCAGAATTTTATTAGAACGAGAAACTTTCACATAATTGAGTTACAAAAACTGTTAAAACGAGAGTTTCGCATTTTAACAAGACGTAAAACTTGTCCAACAAAGAAAATTTGTCGTTCTTATTACAAAAAAAAACCCGTCCTTTTAGTGATGAGATATGAAGATACACTCCTCTGACAGATTAAGACCTGTTAAAAAGGCATAAAGGAGCTCGCTGTGACATTCTTTCTCACTCTGTTACTAATAGATGAGATCTAAAAAAATTTAAAAAGAGATGTTGCTGTTTTCCTGTTATGACCTTTGTTATTCAAAAGGGAAGATGTTTTATTTTTAATGAGGTATAGATCTTGTTATAACAAATTCTTTAATCTAAAATCATTAAAAAAGACAACATTTTCTCATTTTAACAAGTACAGATCTCATTGTAATAAAAACAGTGTCTCATTTAAACAAGAAACTGCTCCTGAATTTATTTCCAATCTTTGGCTGTTGAATGCTTTCATACCAGCTCGCCCTTCACTGCAGGTTGAAATCTTACTGCTTACTCCATCTGATCTGCTCTGCTTTAAAAACCCAGTCAGGCCTTGTTGGTCCACTGGACACCAGCAGATCCTATAGAACCTTACTGCCTCATTGATCATTGTAGAACTGCTGAAACATTTTTTCAAGTGGCTTTCAACTCCAGTAAACTAAGTCTAGGAGTGTAGTAGTTTTATTGCATCATGTTCTTGTTTTGTGTTAGCTGCTTATATCAGGTAAATCATCTGTGGTTGTTTGTAGATGTGCTATAAACTTAGCGGGAGTTTGAGATTTAAAAGACAACAAACAATGTAAAGGCCTTTACTTCTTCAGTTTCTTAAGTGAGTAATATGTCATCAAAATACAGCTATCAGAATCTGCCTGTTAAAAACCTTCACTTTGTGTGTCAGCATTTTCTTATTCCCTTATTTTATTGTCTATTTTTAATTAAACTCGTTTTACTACAAACAGAGGAATAGCAATCATAATTAGATTGTCACTTGTCACTCCAAACCCACAGACACCAGGTGACTGATGATCCAAGGAGGAAGGGCCTCATTGTCCTTAAAGACCAGCAGCTCATAACGTCAAGCTGCTCACCTTCAAACTCCAGACCTGACAAAACTCCTGAATCAGTGTGGAAACATCTGCAGGAGACACTGGGGGAAAGTCTGGCTGCCTTCAATTTAAGTTTGCTGTAGTAGGCATGATCCGGATGACTGATAATATGCACAGGTGAAGAGTTTAGTTCATACATGAGAACAAAAAAAAAAAAACTGCTACAAAAACATACCCCCACACACTAGACAGAACTGCTGGTATTCCTCTGCTTGTGGTGTGTGCTGTGAGTCTTCACCAAACAGAGGGTCTGCCGGAGGGCGTGGTCCACTGGAGGAAGCAACCACACCTGGCAGCAATTTAACTGTTTGATGCTGCGGCGCCTTAAAAAGAATCTGCACAACTATTCAGCGCCTGATGATTGTCATACCTGGTAGAGTCAAGTCACAGATTTTATTGTAAAGAGTCCAGATCTGGCTTCTTTGTTCTTGTCATCTCCATGCTCTTGGTGTCAGGTCTCATGGGATAGGTGGTTCCCATATCATCCATCCCATGACAGTTTTCAGTTCTACAGCCTGGTTTCCTTTCAAGATAAGATACTATTCAGATTAAGTAGCTTATGCACCATTTTTCTTCTTTAGCTAAAGGAAAGCTAGCTTTCCCCTTGTCTTAATGTACATCCAGCCATTTTCTTGCACTGTTGTCCCATTGGGGTCAGGAGGGCTGCTGGTGCCTATCTCCAGCAATCAACAGGCGAGAGGCAGGGTCACCCTGGACAGGTCACCAGTCCATCACATGGCAACACAGAAACATAAAGGTCAAGCAACCAAGCACACACACGCTCACACCTAAGGAGAATTTAGAGAGACCAATCGGACCCATCAACAGTCATGTCTTTACCTGGAGAGAATCCATCATGCACAAGGAAAACATGCAAACTCCTTGCACAAAGACCGGGAATCAAACTCTGGACCTTCTTGCTGCAAAGCAACAGAGCTACCAACTGTGCCACTGTTCAGTCATCTCCTTGTTCAATTCCGCTCTATTCAAATGTCACTTCAAGTCATTTCCTTGGATTCCTCCAGTAGGATTTCAAATGGACCAATCAGTGAGCAGAAGGTGAAGTTGTGAATGAAGATGTTGATTTTCTGCTCTGTTTTAGAATTGTAGTTTGCCTGTAGTTTTAGTAATGGCAGCAGAGGAAGTGAAGGAAGTTGTTCATCCTTGTTGGTCCAAATATTGAATTAAATCAACAGTCGCCTCGTTCAGCTCAGCACGTCTCTCTTTGTAGCAGAGGATGGTTGTTACAGCGCAGGACATTTCCAGTGAGCTTCATGGCTTCAAACTGCTGCATTACACACAAAGGTTAGTGTTTGGGTTAAACAGAGTCTACGCCTCTAGAAGCTTAATTTATATATATATGTATTCTATTCTATTTCTCCGGGTCAGCATTTACCCTGAGATACGTCCAGGGCTGAATAGATGTGCTGAATTTGTAAACCAGAAAGCTCCACACAAAAAACAGAGGTGCTCATTTATGGAGGGTAGAAGAGCAAATTGCATGAAGACAATTACACACACACACATGCAGGCCGAGCAGATGTCAATTGCAACTCCCATCCCACAGGCATTGATGAACTACTCGATGTGTGCTCACGTTTGTGTGGGATCATTTGTCTCCCTCCAGCTAGAGAGTAAGCCGTCCAAAACACAACCTGCTGTTTGGCCAAATCAAAGAGATGGCAGGCTGTAGAACAGCTCTGTGTGATGGTGTGTGTAAACAGATTTTTTTTTTTTTTCGCTTATGTTTTCAAGTTTTCTGTAATGCCAGTGACTATACATGGCCTTTCTCAAAGTCTGGATGTTTACCAAATGCCTAGAAACTACAGAACGTTGAGGAAATATTGACAGAATTGCAGAATTAGACACAGAAAAACAAAAAACAAAAAGTATCCTGGAAGAAAAGAGCAAAAGAAATCTGGTGTTTATTCTACCAAATATAGATTTCTAAACTCTTCCTGAGTTCAAACATTGATTTTGTTGCTTCTAAATGAATATGAACTTGTTTTCTTTGTATTATTTGAGGTCTGAAAGCTCTGGTTGAACAATAGTCAAATTTGGAAAAAAAAAAAAACCTGGCAAATAAAGCTGTTTCTGATTTAATGTAAAGTTCAATCTGCCTTGACTAAAACAGCTCCAGGATCTTTAGAGGGTCTAAATGAAGATCAGGTATTTTTCTGATCAGTCTATTGACAAGACCTGGTACCCAGTATATTGGTTTTACACACACTTGGATCTAACTGAATCTAATATTCAGTTAGATTCAGTTAGAATCTAACTGTGCAATATAAAAATATTCAATATATTTTTATATTGCACACGACACGTCACCAAGATTCACCTTTTTGTTTCCCATTGAAAACCTACTGCTGAAAAATAAGCCTGTGCAAGACTGACACAATGCCAGAAGTGATGTTTAACTCTTGCAGTTACTGATATTTTCTTTAGATTTTATAAGATTTGATTATAATCATTTGGATTTAAGTTTTATTTTTTGGTATCTGAAAAATGTACACTGACAACACACACCAGGTTCTGTATTTGAGTTTTCAGTGAATGCAGCACCACAAAAATGACCAAGTGTTTAAAATAGTTATCAAATACAAAATGATAATATGCCTGAAGTGAGAAAGTGCATTTGCTATTAATCATTCCAATCTCACAAAGTCTGGTCACTGTTTACCTGCTGCACAGCCTGTGGACTCTCAAGTTGGAGTTACCATACTCCTCTTCCTCCTCCCCCAGGCAAGGTTTGATATTAGTGTGATATTTGTTTGCTCTAAAATAGCAAGGCTCTTATGTCCCTTTGTTTAATTTCTTTTAGTTAAATATCCACAGGGTATTTAACTAAATTTAATTTAACTAGGGTATCCTATACTAATACTAACCTGGAAAAACAATGCTACTTGTCGAGGGCAACAAGAATCACCAGGGGCCCAGGTCAGCCCTCTCCTACCCTCAGGCAGAAGATACAGCAGGCTGTCATAAGATTCCAGATTTTGAATCGATAATCTAGAACTATAATATTATTTTATCTGTCTATCTTTTTCCATGTGACTCTGATTGGCTCTTTCAGTTTTTTTCTGCAGGCGGCATTAGGAGCTCTAGGAAAAGGCAGAGTAGCTCAATTTTTCCACAGGTTGTCTGTCTCATATTATATTGTCATGACACATTTTTAACGAATAAGTAAAAACCTTCTTATAAAAGTTGCATACTGCACCTTTAATCTAGACAGGAAGTCAAATAACAGGTTTATGTCTTCAGGCCAAACTGCTAAGTCTGGAAAAATTTCTCAAATGATTAACAGTTTCAGGCAAAATGTTTTTGCGTGACCTTCAAAAGACATCGGTCAAAAAATAAAAATGTAATTCTTTAAGTTTGTCTTGAGAGCTAAATTCAAAAGCCTAATCTGTTACTTGATCAGCATAGCCATGCTCTATGGAGCAAATGATCAAACACTTAGTTTTTCAGAGTTCAGTTGAAGGGAGTTATTTTTTAACTAGTGTGTCGTTTCTTTCTGCTACTAAGGTAATGCAGACAGTTTGAGGAGCTCAAGATACTTGAAGGTGCAGTACCTGAATACCATCTACATTGAAGTGATAGTATTGAAATGTATCTGTCCAAGAGGGTGAGTATACCAAGGAAAAAGAATTGGGCCCAAAACAGAGCCTTGGGGTAACCCACAAGTTAGATTGACTAAACTACTCTGAAACAACTTGGGCCGATTCACATTGTTCAGAGGGTCATTAAAATCCACACAGTGTGTGGAACCACTGAAGGAACCACATAGTTCCTTGTGCCTCAAGGAGGCAAAAAAACGTCATAAAGTACATTTCTCACCCCGGACACCCACTCACTAAATTATGACGCTAACAGCACAGAATAACAAACAGAAGCAAGAAAGTGTGCATTTCCTATTAAAATGCAAGTGTGAATGCCGAATGCTTTTGGTGAAAATGGCAAAAGCATTTGAAGCCGACTGACTTGCAGAAGACTTGCAGAAAGGTAAGAAATAGTCCATGCAATGTGAAAACCCACATTAAAGCCAAAGTTAGCTTAAAAGCTAAAACTTGCTAAAATACTAATGATAGCAAATAGGCTACCATTAGCATGCTGGGTTACAGTAATATATTCCATGAACACTAATAAATATAATGACTGACTTCTTTCATACCATGAGATTTGATCTAGCGAACCACTTCATCTGCTCTACCTGGGGACGACGGTGGTGGTGGGTGTTCGCCCTGCAGTCGGTGGACTCGATTCCCGGTTCGCTCGCCCTCATCGTTAGTGTCTTTGAGCAAGACACT
>CAEGAD010066229.1:0-15000 GCA_903067055.1 Poeciliopsis paucimaculata | reverse complement strand
GAGACTCGTTGTCCAAGATGACCTAAACCTTAACAGGATTCTTCTCTCTGACATCACTGTCCAGTCCAGCTCCACTCCAACGCCATTGCTGGTCTTGTGGGTCAGACTATTCATATAAGATTTAAATAAAAGCTCATCAGAATGCTCTTCAACATTAGAGGCCCTACAGAAAATAATATATACACTTAACTTTGTAATTGTCCCTGTTATCTTCCAAAGTGGTTTTGGGTTATATCTTTACAAAAACCAAAACTTCAATCTGTTCACAGATCAGTCATCAGTTCAAGTTTACTGGATTCTGTCTTTGACCAAACAGGTTCTTCTTAGTTGACTTGATCGGTCAGATAATTTAGCAAAAATATATGAAGTGGACTGAGGACACAAACTTGATTTTGACAGTAGAGGAAAAGGCAAGGAAATGTGAAACATTCTTTAGTCTTGTGTCCTAAGCGTTCCCTGAAGAAACCAATGGAGTCTCGGGTTCTATGTTTGATGGTTTACTCAGACTTTCCAGAATTTATGCACCACTGCCAGGACTGGTTGGATTAAATGTAATCATCTGTACCTACCTTCTACGGTCCATGTGGATTCACTGCAGTCCAGATTTCTATGGAAGCACTCACTGTCTGTGCTGGTACTACCATATATGCTTCCATTCAAAGTGTGCCCACTCACACAGACCAGATTAGAAAAAAAGATCAAACTTATTTAAAAAAGAAAAAATATGGCGTGGGGAAATGTGATGTTGTCCTCAATGAGATGATTCATTTCTCTGGCGCACCATCCAACAAATCATGCACAGATACTGATTCTGGGAGAGAAGTCGGTTTGTTCTTTCATCTTCTCTTTGGACTGATGCATTATCGACCCCCATAAAGTTACAGTATAGCAAAGTAGAACAAATTAACAGACATAAAAACAATGGAATTGGAGTATGTGGAGGTCTGACTTGTTCTTGAGGTGTTTCAAAAATATTGGATTGGTCTTTAAAAGACCAAAAATGGTGCAATAAAAAGACCAAGAGGGGTCTTGATGTTAACCTTAGGATGTTGTATGGCTCCACAAATGCAAACATTCTAAAGAATATGCTGTTCAGAGAACACAAGGCTGGCTCTCTAATCTCTTACTTAATCTCTACTGAGGTGTATCAGTCTGTCAGTGGTGGAAAATATGGAGCAAGGTCGTCAGACAGAGTAAAGAAAGAAGAATTCTCTGTCAGTAAACACAATGAGGGGTTTGAGAGTGTGTGTTCCATTTCCTGACCACCTACATGCAGTCTCAGCACAGTGCTCACAAGAGAGGTCATTCCTCTGTTAACACAGCCCTTAATACACACATACACTCTGCTGTTTCTGTTAAATCAAAGAAAAAAAACCAATAACTGCCTGTTGACTTTGTCTCAAACATTTAGAAGAGCTCAGTGTCGATACGAAGTGTTGAGGGAAATAGCTTATACACGACAGATGTTTTTATCTTCTCAGTCTTTCTTTCACTCACCTATGACTCTTTTTTCCTGCTGCTTCTAATCACCTTTCTTTTCCTCTTATCTTCTGAGCTGATCTTGAAGGAACATCTGACTGAACTTCATCACATTCTTGGCCAACTTGTTGCTAAAGGGGCCTAACTGCTGTCTGTCAAAGGTCAGTTGTATCAAACAAAGGTGGAGTACATTGGGTTAACAGTGGACATGAATGATGCCAAACCCCAAGCAAGCAGGATCCAAGCCCTTCAAAATGTAGCCCTCCGGGAAATGTGTCTGAACTCAGCAGTGTGCAAATAGTCCTGCCTGTTCATTCTGGACAACGCGGAGATGGCGCAAAGATGGACCTTTCAAATGGGAAAAAATCTCAAGATCATTCTTTCCAACTTTTGAAACAAAATCTTGGTCTTGCCAGTTTGAGACAGAAGCATTGCCAAATTCTAGTGGTAATAAGAATGAATGGATTAATAGACATGGATTAAAAGATTGCCAGCATTGTGAGTGTGACTCCTAAACACCTTAGATTTGTCATCCCTCATCCAGTCATCAATGCTTTAATAAAAATATTTGCTAAGGGCTCCAGGTCTGGTGGACCAGCAGACAGTTCTAAATTTCAGAGAGTTCAACATTCTAATTACGTTATCTTGAAATATTTGCTGAGGACTAAAGATTATCTGCAAAGAAGTACACTTTTTATGTGATTTGGAAGTTACTGTTTGAGGTTCTACTGCTGTTTTACATAATGCTTTGTACTTCCGGATGTCCTTGCAGAAGTTGGACCAGATTCTCGCTTTTTGTTTTGTTCCTCTGGGTTATTTGTAACCAGGGAGACTGATGACCATATTCTTAAAAAGTAACGCTCAATTGGCTGAAGTAATGTTGCAGAGGCACCAACACGCCGTATGATTGGATGATTACTCATCCACTTCCAGGCCTGCGGCTGTGAGTCTGTCTCTTCCGTCACACGTGAGGAAAGAGGATTACGTATTCCTGATCAAAATTTTAAGACCAGCTTAAAAATGGCAACAATGCTGTTTGATCTTAGCAAGGTCCTAAGCTGAGCATCAAAATGTAAAAAGAAGAAATATGAACGAGAGGGAAAAAATTTGAGAAAGCAATTTATTGAAAACAACCACTAAACTGAATTAGGATGTTCATCAACTGGTCAAAAGTTTAAGGATCTATCTAAAAAAAACAACAAAAAAAACAGAAATAAACGTTGCAGAAAAGGACTTGAGTAGCTTGTTAATGGCCTCATGCTCAAAGGGAATGTTGCTCCAAGAGGTGAAGATGACTTCACAGAGGACATGCACTGTCTGGATCAGGTGACTATTTATTAAAATATCCCTTTTCATGCAACCCCAAAGCTATCAATCAATCAATCAAGTTTATGTAGCACATTTCGGCAGCAAAGCCGTTCAAGGTGAATTACAAAATAAAAACAGAAAATTGCTAAGTTATAAAAACATCGCTATGCAGCCAACAATTGCACAAACAACCTGGTTATAATATATGATTTAGGTTAGGGGAACATGCAGCATGGTCCAAAAGAGTGATGTCATTTCTCTGACTTTTGTCAGCAGGACATTGTGAACTGCAGCATTGTCCTGATGAAGAACCCAGCCTTTCAGACAGACGATGGTCTTCAGTCTTGAGGGTTCCTTGCCGCAACATCTTCATATAGCTGCTGTTTGACGTGTCAGCACATCCTGAAGTTTCAATGTTTCACTGAAAGAAAATCCCCCAGACCATGATGGCACCCCCTCCACTGAATTTCAGGTGGGGTCTGGTTGTCATGCCAGTAACCTTGGAAGCCTTCCGAGTGATTAAAGTTTACATTTTTTTCTCATCTTTTTTTTTTACTTTTCAGTGCCCCATTTTTGATACTCTAGTGCAAATTCCAAATGGGCAACTTTGTACCAGTGAAGGAGATGAAGCTTTTGAAAGCATTTTTTGTTCCCAGATGCCGTGTGATGGTTATAGAACTGCAGTTGTCATCAGTGACCAGGTTCATTTTGGCTGAGGATCATCTCGTGTCTGGATTCTGCCATACACCAGGTGAACAAGCACAAAATGCAAATGCTCGTAGTTTTTTTTCCAGTCATAATAATTTGACTGGAGTGAACACTGGGAATGGACACATTGATGCAGAATATGTAAAAAATAAAATAAAAAACCTAGTACAAAATAATACGCATTCTGCATGGATGCTCACTTTGTCTAAACATGCACACACACACACACACACCCCTGCGCACCCACACACACCTAAACACACACACAAATAGACACCATATAAAACCACAAATTAGCATGGCAGCCATCTTATATCAGACTGACGGAGAGAGGGAATGATTGCTAAAATGCCAGAGGGAAGAAAACACTGTTTTCCAGTTGATTAAGTTTTCCAATTTCATTGAGACACAACCGTAACCTGATTCAATTAAAAGACCACTCTGGAGACAGACACTGTGTGTGTGAGTGTCGATGCGTATGCAGAGCTGATGGTTGTATTTTATTGAGTGGAAAATTGAATCAAATTGTTTCTCTCAGACAGTCTGTTCTCTGCACCCTCTACTCAGCCTCTTGTTTATCATTCTTTGTTCTGTATTATTTCACCTTCTTTTCCTCCCTTATCCAGAAATATTATAATATTTTCCTTCCTGTCTATCCAGGTCTGGAAGCTGCATTGACTTTTTTTTTTTCGCTATGACTCAAGAGTACCGGTTATCTAATGGAATCAGAGCTCAATGAGAGCTTGTAAGTATGCCACAGGGACGTTCATGTTATCCTGAGAAAGGTGTCTTTTGATTTATCTGGGATCTTTGTAGATCACATGTTTTAATGGCTTAACAGCAAGTCAACCAATTTTGAAACAAAGCTACCTTAAAACATGACAATTTACTGTCATTCTCTTATACAATATCAGGTTGTGGAAGTAACAGATCCAGATGGGAGACCCAGATGTGCTGCTGCCCAGCATCAGAGGTGGCCTAAAAATAATACCACAGACCTGGAATTAAATGATGTTGACCAGGTCATTGAAACGTGTAATAGAAAAATAAAAAATAAAAACACTGGAACTCCAAGTGAGTCTTGCAGATGTTAAGTCAAGTCGATTCTATTTCTATAGCACCTTTCAGCAACAAATACAAATGTTTTTATTTGTCTGTGCAGTAAAGTGCATCGCCTGATAAAAACATGACTGACAAACATGGTAAGAGCATAAAACAACAAGCAACAAACATTATATTTTCTCAAATGTAAAATAAATAGTTATAAAAAAAAATAAACTGGAATGAAGAATAGAATTAAACAATGTTCCAGTTTTCAATCGAGGGCAAACCTGTACAAATGGGGTTCTAACCTTGTTTTGAAAGATGTGTGTTTCAGCATTTTACAGTCTTCTGGAACTCTAATCCTGATTACTGGAGAAAAAACCTTGAAGGCTGTTGCTCCATCATTGGTTCAGTGGAGGCAGAGGAGATATGAACCACAAGACCTGAGAGGTCTGGAAGGTTGACACAACAGCAGATCTGTAATGTATTGTGGTGCTAAACTGTTCAATGTTTTATAAACTAACAACAGTATCTTAAAGTCTCTTCTCTCAGTGGAAGGACATTAGAACTGGGTGATGCGCTCCAACTTCCTGGTTTTATTGAGAAATGCCAGCAGCAGCGTTCTGGATCAGCTGAGCAGGATCTTAGTTTAGAGATGTTTTCCTTCTGCTTCTGCCTGCATACAGTCAAAGTAGTTGTTTGGTGAGCTCTCCAGACTCAACATGTTCAGGGACGTTATGGATTAAACTTTGAAGAAGAAATTTTTTACATTTTTCGTTATCAAGAAAAATGGTTGATATGAAATATCTAGAAGTGACATGCATTAGATGGTTTCAATAACAAAAATAATCACATCAACATACGCATGTTGATGCAGCAGTTTAATAAGTGTTTTTTCATATCATAAGATTTTACACTAACTGACATGGCAACTAATACTAGCCATAAGTTCTACTTTCTTGATTAGTATGTCTTTGCTGTCCTAAATTCAGGTGAATTCTCTTCATTTTAAGGTGTTTTTTTAATCTTTGGTTTGTTCTTATAACATGAGGATAAATGCATACACTGCTTACTTGTTTTAACATCCAAGAACAAAACATATGTCTTCTCTTAAGCACACACATTTAACATTTGTAACACAAATGAGCAAGTACATGCACACACACACACACACGCCTACACACCCCTACACACGCGCGCACACACACACCCTGCTGTGACCCAAGTGGCAACTAGCACAGTTGGACATGAAATACTATCCCGCACAATCATCTGCCTTTCTTACAGCTTTGTTCTCCCCATTTCCGTGTTATATCTCTGTATTTTCTTCGTCACTGCTCCCTCCTCTTCCTCTTATGATTTTATTCCTTTCTCAAAATAAATCACATTTTCACCAAGGAAACGTGTGACCGGTAAACCTTTGTTATATGAAGAGCAGACAGCTTTTCCTCTCTTGGCTTTTTTCCAGTTCTTTTGTTTATTTTGTTTTATTTGATGAAGTGATAAAGTGCAAAATTTCTTTTCTTCCATAGTGACTGTCCAATCATTTGACTTTATCTTCTGCTATTGTTTTTTTTTTTCTTTGAAATCTGTTTACAGAGAGTATTAAAACTGTGCACAAGTACTCTTTAAAAAAAACACACAAAAAAAACTTTGTGAAACCTAACCCTAACCCAAGTTAATCAATGGGATCATAATTTAGTTAAGGGGTTAAATCATACTACAATCAATCTTTAATACATTGCATAAATAGATACTTTATATTTGTAAATTCACAAACTAGTATTTTAACGGCACTATTATTTGATCTTTTTGATACTTTCAGTTAAAAACTCATTGTGTGTCTGGTGCATGCAGCCACAATAAATGGAGAGTTTGGGTTTACGTATATATATAAGCTTGTTTAGACTCTAGTGACCTTCATGAAACAGTCCACCAATGGAGCAGCACAACGCCCTATTAAAGGAATGTTTTAATGTACAATGACATAAATGGCCTAAAATTATGTATTCATATTATCTATTTAATTATCTATTTGTAAGATCAAGCTCTGATTAATGTGTTAATTACTACCTTTAAGTACTTTGAACTGCCTTGTTGCTGAAAATGTGCTATATAAATACAATTACTTTACCTTATCTTTACGAAGTTACTCCAAGTAGCCTGGAAAATACCCAACTGACAAATTGTGCGCCTTTCTGAGAATGCTGGACTGTGGCCTTTCTGATCACACAAACAGTCTGTTTGTACTGTAGAACTGCAGTATGTTGGCTGTTCTGAAAACAATCGGCAACAAAGAAGAAACATGAAACATAAAAGGTAAGGTTGGATTGTACAAAGTGAAAGCCACTGAAATGGCTGACAACTGACAACAAATCCTCTAATCAGAGGATGTTTTTTACCAGAGAACATGTGGTAGCATTTGTAATGCTAATGCAGAAAAACTTCCTTTTCTCCCATCGTTGTGAAGATGAAAATGCCCCTATTGTGAAAATAACACCTACCATTGATACACATGTGAAAGCCGCTGTCCGCATACATTAACTGACTTAAGAACAAATGAAAATAATCTTATTGCTGTGGAAATGTAGGCAAGAGTTAATCAAACTTTGCCCCAAGTAGAACGGTCGAAATGCTGGATTTTCTGAACACAATATTAAATATCTACACTCTTACGCATATTTAAATGTAAGATACCTGAAACAGAAAAAAAAAGACTAAATATTTGATAAGTGCTTCCTTTATTAAAGCTTATAAAAAAATGTAAAACATTCAATTTGCGGAAATCTCTAATTAGTGATGTGTTTTGTATAATCACATTTAAGCAGTAAAAATGACATAAACATGAATCAGCGTTGTCTCGCAGGTGGTTCTGAGCCCACAGAGAAAACTCATAGAGGACAGCAACCTGGACTTCAACCCTGACCTTTAACCTTCAGCTAAGTTCAGTTTGGGGTCAGCTTTCACAGGCAGAGCAGAGCTCGGGTTCAAAGAAGGGACATGCAAGGCTCCGTTTAGGACTCCAACACTTTGCTCATCATAGCAGCCTCTTCTACACGTTCTGTCCACTTTCAGTGACATTGCTTACGTTGAAGATTAAATCATGCCTTTTTTTTTTTTTTTTTTTTTGCCAATTTAGTGTTATTTGTATAGTGTAATATTTCATACAGTCATATTCAATAAATTATCAAATTTGTCCAGGTAAGTTAAATTAAAAGTAAAACCTTTTCATAAAACCTACATTTATATTTTTAAAAATACTTTTTTTGAGCTGTCAGACGTAATATTCAATGTTTTCATTATCTATAAGTGGAATCTGATCATAGTAAGCACAAGTAAAGACTTTCAAACAGTCATCTATGTGTAATTAATATAGATAATGTAATGCTAAGTGATGAAGTTTCTGAAATAATTTTCCTTTTCAGTACTGTTCTATGTTTTGAATGTGTCTGTGGATCAATTGATCAGATTATTTGCAGTACAAAGTTTGTATTTTCAGGGTTTCCCTCTGAAAACTTGCTAAGGCTGTCAGAGAGGTCCACCAGTTTTACTGTTTAGAAAATGTTGAGGGAAAATTTGAAAATATAAGTAGTTATGTGACATTGGAAGACATTATTAACAATACATAAACACCAACTTAAAAAGGCAAACTCCATATAATACAATTAAAATAATATACAGGTTTTGCACTTCTGATTGGAATAACGTGCGACAACCAGAACCAGCATCTATAATAATACCATTGTTTTTCATTTATGGATTTTCTCCCATGCATTTTTTCTGGATGCGGCACACTGAGTAAGCCACACTGCATGCATTCAGAGGACTATTGTCATATTACCCTTCACATGTTTTTATGGTAACTGTATTAGCACCCCAAAAATACACATGGTCTAAGGTGAGGTATGCATGCCTGCTCCTTGATGTTTATTGTTATTTAGCTCATTTCCAAATAATGCCCTCAAAGAAATTTATCTGAAAACGACCTCTGAACAATATTGTCACTTCCTACACAGATGTCATGGGCCGGTCAGTCTGGAGTCACATACAGGTCAGTGCGGTATGAAGTCAAGGGTCATCTCATTGCCCGTTGTAGAGAAAAGGTTAAAGCACCATTTGGGTCAGTTTTATAGTTGTCTGCTGACTCTTGTGGAACATAAAGCTTGTATTCAGAGAGAGAGGTCTTTTCACCCAATCTAATAAATCAGCATAAAGAGATATTCTTTTCCAAATCAAATTTTTTGATTCACAATGTAAAGACACACTGAATATGTCCCACCATAAGAAAAAGACAATTTTATTTTCAATGCAAATTGATGCATTGCTTTTGCCAATGAATTACAATGAGACGTGTTCTCATTGTCTCAATGTTTAGAAACCTATTGTCAACTTTATGTCCTCCAGATTTTTTTATTTTTTTTTCTTGGCAATTTTTAAACATTTTACAGAAGCAAGTAACATTTTCTCTGCAGTCGGTTTTGTGTTATGTTGCAGATGTTATGTAAGAGAAAATGGTTTACATTAGGACAGGTGTCACTGTCATCAGACAGCAAAGCATTTTTATTTCAAACAGAGAATAATTTCATTCAAACTGGAGACCAGTTCTTGTGCCGTCGGCGATTAATGACACAAACAAGCAGATCAATTGGTCTCCTGATGAAAAGAGAGGACAAAGACTTCATTCATACCAGCATTGAGGACATCATTTTACATTGATTTGTAAATAACTACACTTCATTTAAGAATATAAGAACAAATTTGTATTCTACATCTACACCTAATTGTCTTTTCTAAACAGAAACTGCCTCCACATCATGGTCCTAACGTACAGAAGTTGCACACACACAACAACCATCCAGCACAACATTTTATGCACAACTCGGCAAAAATGAACATTGCGTGAATGTGTGAGGTCATTCATGCAAACTTTTGATCTGCTGTGAAAATGTGTGTCTGTTATGCAAATGTTACCAGCTGACAATAACAATCCCCTAAATACACTCAGATCTGACTTCATTCATTCCAAACCCAATCGTTTCTCAAAATTTTTATCTTTTAGTGCTTAAATTTTAATGTAGAAACTGAATCACATTTAGCTTCATGAAATACCTTAATACACATCAGAAAATTATGGGAAAATCTCAGTCAGATGTAAATTGTAAAACTGTACTTGTTTTTGTTGACTTCCAGGTATACACACTGATTTGAATATGTATATGGAGCAGACATGATGCGTGCAGCTGCACCCAATTCAAAGCAAATCTGGACGTTGTTTCAGAATGTCTTCTTACTGCAAACATTCAGTGCGAAAGCTGTGCACCCTTCTATCCACGAGGCCCCATGAGCAGGAGGAGTGTCTCCATTCAAATGTACAAATCAATGTTATCAAAGAGAACAACAATTAGTTTCATCCTCCCTGATATTAGCTATATTGGAAAATCGGTTGTATCACCAGCAGGTGTAGAGATAAAGATGATGAAGAGTTGAAAACTCCTTGACTCTCTTTTTGGTGGGAAATATAATATGAGTGTTTATCTATGTTTCAGAATATGATGTAGTTAGAAATAATCCACACCATGAGGTTGTTAGATCTACACCACCTCACACTGTGGAGGAAGTACTGGTTGTTTGGTGAGTGATGTGTCAGAACCCTTTCACAACTCTGAGAACATCACACAACTGTCAAAAAGAACAAGACACCTTCACACCTCCTAGACATGCATCTGTTCTTCTGATAAATTGTTTTTGAAGTAAAAAAGAAAGAAAGAACGAAAGGAAGGAAGAAAGAAAGATATTGAGTGCTACCACTACTGTAGTAGTCCATATATCAGAGGAAAAGACAGATGGAGGAGGAGAGCAGAAACATTGTGGGTTCACCAGCAGGGCAACGGCCTTCTTTCTATTCTCCATCACCTATACCCTGGGGGCAGGCAACACAGCATGCCACTATGCTTAAATCTGTCCGCTTCTGTGTGTGTGTCTTATCATTTCTCCCCTTGTGAGGCTCATTTCTTCCAACAAATACTATGATGTGAGGACCCAGTCTTCCTCAGGGGACCCAAAGTCTGGACCCCATAAAAAGAAGTCTTGTTTTTGGGTTAAAGGTTTGGTTTAAGACTCAGGTCTAAATAGTCTGCATGTACTTGGTAATGGGTATGTTGAATCAGGGTTAGGTTATAGAAAGCAATGAAATACTGAATGTAAAGTCTTTGTGAGGTTAGGGAACTGAGGGGAGAGTGACGGGGGTGTTATTCAAATTCAAAAATACTTTACTTATCCCAAAGGGAAATTAAATGTTGTTTGAGGAATTAATTCAAATTCCTCAAACAGTTATTGTAGATAGTAATGGATGCTGGCAGAAAAGATATCTTATTATATGTTATAATATCTTATTATATATTGATTATCATATGAAGATACATTAGGAGTAACTGCAATAGCTAATAAAACATTTACAAACTAAAAAAATGAAATGTTTCTATTATTATTCTTGGTACATAACAAGCTTCTTAAATCAACAAAGATAGAGGTCTGAAATCTAATTTTTTTAAAGCAACTTCGCATGCATGACTTAAACTCTTCTGAGTCCACAATATTTAATTTGCATGACTTAAACAAATGAAGATAGTTTTTTGTGTGATTCTAAAGAACTGCAGCATCTGATTATTGAACGTCCCTCCTGGCAGCATCGAGGACGTAATCCTGCCGATTCTCAGGCTCATGGTGAACTCCTGATTCCACAGACTATGACTGAATTTCCAAACTCATGAAAAACCCCACTCTGACTGGTTCAGAGAAAGGCCTGAACACATTCAGTTCTGTTAAAATGTTTGCATTGTATGGTAACTGCATTTAGGTATTTTGTAGGGCTTTATTGGCTCGAGTGGCTTATTTGAGACTGATCAGACAGGAAGGTGGCTAATGAGAGAGAGGGAAGACATGCAGCAAAGGTCAATAGGCCGGGACTCGAACCTGTGACTGGCATATATACATGGGTCATGCTGTACCCATGCATCACCTCAGCATTTATTTCAAAGCTATTTTGTTCAGGAGCTACAATATGAGTCTCATTACATTCTGGCCTCTGTGATTGGTCTTCTGTGGTGTATTGTAGGACAATTTCCAATAGAAAAATAGTTCAAAATTGATCTTTATTTATGAATTGACATGTAGTTTGACAGATCGGGCTCACCAGATACAAGCTGGATAAAAGAATGCAAATCAAGCTGCTAATATGAAACAACAGCTTATACCCAATCCCAAGGTCTGACCCAAACAGAAACAAAACAGAACAAAAGAACACGATACTGATGTGTACTATGGTGGGACTGTCTTACAGGAAGGCTGCTATATTTGAAAAAAAATTCATTGTCAGCATTCCCTCGGAGCCTAAACTTAATTTCTTCTAGTTTTAAAAAGACATGACATTCTTCTGCTGGAGGGTTAGAAGTTTTCCATGACAGTAGAATTCTTTATCATGTCAGTAATAAAGTAAAGGGAATAACTTCCATTTGCTTTCAAACAGATTTTACCGAAATCCTCTGGAAAATTATGTTAATAAATTCTGGTGTGATCTGAAGACATTGTCTGTGTTTATTGTTCTTTGTGCATCGTTGGCACACAGATTCACTCCTTCATTCAATGATCTATAACACCACACCTCAGACTGACTGTGACCTACACAGACTGGAAGTGTTTGGTTCCTGCCCCGACTTGGAGGCTTAATCACAGATTACTCTATTATACTCATAAGTATTCTTTCATATTTATGAGTAAAGATTATTATTTCCCAAAGAAAAAATAATAAAAAATACCCCGAAGGAAAATCTCACCCAGTGCTAAACAACTGGCACTGGACTCTGTATCTATCAATAATCAATAGATAGTGTAATTTGCTTGTTTTCATCTTTGTACGTTTTTTTTTTTTTTTTTACCTAATTAAAGACTAGATATTGAATCATTTAATTAGTACCTTGACTGCATTGATTGGAACATTGTTAGGCTCAATGCACTAGCAAGGCCCAAAAAGAAATTGGCAGTAACACCAGAGGAACAAAACCCAACTACTGTTTAACAGAGACATCCCTCGAGAGTGTGAAACCATAAAAACAAACTTTAAATCCCCCAGGTAGATCCTGAAGGGATTATAACTGCACAACTTCAACAAAAAACTGTCAGTGCAAAAACACTTTGTAAGCCACCTTCAAATGATATGGAGCACAGCTTACAGGAGACTGCTCATTTCCAGTTGTTTATATTGTAAATTAGGCTAAACATGACCTCAAATACTTTTTTTTTTCTTTTACAAAATTCCCAGTTTCGCATGAATGGTATTTCTTATAGTTGTAAATTAAATGTGACTGGGGCTGTTTTCACATGCTGTATAGAAATTTCTAATTAGTTCTTTAACTCAAAACATTACATGGTGAAACTAAAAGAATTATCTCTCTTAGCCACTTTTCAAAATGGGAAAGAGAATATAATGTCCAATTCAGGTAATCCCATCATCATGAAAATGGCCAGAAGTGGCAACTTGTCTAAAGAGCTGCTTAAGCTGCTGAAGGACATAATGACATAATGACCACTTTTCCTCACTCTGATAAATTGTCAGCATACTGTATGTCTATCTGTTATTTCAATAACCACACAGATTGAACAGCTTCCTTCACTGACAATGCTAAAACTAGGCAGACTACAATTCTGAAACAACACAGAAAATGAACATCATCCTTCAGAACTTGTCCTTCTGATCGCTGATTGAAATTCTACCAGAGAAATACAACTCAAAGGGAGAAAGCTCGGACAGAGCACTGGTCTGAGATGAGAATCAAGCAGAATTTTTTGGCAGGCCATAGCCAGAATACGCTAATATGTGCCCTCAGATCAGACATAGATTGGTCACTGCGTGTTCAACTTGGTGGCACAAAATTTATGCCACACACATTAAGCAATCACAACAGCACATTTATTAACTGATATAGCACAGAGCTCCGATTGCAAGCCTTTCCATTTACTCACAGGCCCATAAAGCTGCACAGTGAGTGGTAAAACACACCATGTCCACCCATCTGTACACTCTTGCCAGAAAATTGCACCACCTCTCAGTGCTTAGTGAGCGTATTTGTCCTTTTTGATTGGCTGGACTTTGTGTGCGTGCGTGCGTGTGTGTGTGTGTGCGTGTGTGTGCGCGTGTGTGCGTGTGTAGGCGTGTGTGGGTGTGTGCTTGTTTGTGTGCGTGTGTGCTTGTTTGTGTGTGTGTGTCGGGGTGTGTGTGTGTGTGTGCGTGTGTGGGCGTGTGTGTGTGTAGGGGTGCGTGTGTGTGTGTGTGTGTGTGTGTCCTGTCTGGCAACGTGGCACTCAGAATTTGTATTTTTATTCCAGAGAACTGAGTGCAACAACTTACAGATTTGCCTTCATAAGTAAATCTGTTAACTTATGAAAGTAAACAGATTCACTTTCACAAGTGGAGTATTAAAGCTTTCGTCATACTGCTTAAGAGATATATATGTGTATGGACGTGTGTGTGTGTGTCTATGTGTGTGTAAAGTCCTTCCTTTGAATAGAACTGCTATGTCTGTTGATTTGTTCGTTTAGAGTCTTTATTGTATAGTCACCTCCTTTTTAGTTTTGCAGGTGATAAAGCTTTTTAAATCAATGATTTTGCCACTTACAGGTGTTTACATTATTTTGTACTTTTAGTGTGCTCACAATCCATTTAAGATCCACAATTAAAATGACCTTGTAGGTTCCGGGTTGTCAGGGTTGTTCCTGAAAAGCTCCAACTGTGTTGTTCTTGTTGTGCTTGTTAAAAATGACAGAGCATCGCCTTCTGAACCAGGAGTTTGCACTCAAAACTTTATTATTCATCACCACAGACAGTCATTTTGATTCCCTGCTGCCATTTACCAGCTCTATCATCATATATTGCCACCTGCTGGTCGCCCTCGTTATGACAATTAACATTTTACTGCACATCCAGGCACTAAGAATGCTGGTTCATCAATCTGTTTATGTATGACAGTGTGATTAGTTCATTTGAATCTTGTTGCATTATACTTTTGTTTTGCTTTTTCATTTCTGTGATGGGCCTGTCCAGAATGCTTTTCTCTCTGTTGAGTTGTCCTTGTACGTTCTTTAGAAATCCTTTGTAAAGTTTGGGATCTTCAAAGGATGTGCCAGTGTTTCAGAATCATTATTTTTAAACAAAATGAATGAGATCATGTTACACGGTTTAATCAATCGATCAATCAAATTTTATTTGTGTAGCACATTTCAGCAGCAATTCATTTCAAAGTGCTTTACATCACACAAACATAAAAACACAAAGTCATGTAACATAGAATAAACAATCAAAACATTAATTTAGACGGCCGTCAGATTTATACAAGTTCCATCATTAAATTTTTAATTGATTAAGTTTCAAATCCAACTCTAAACAGGTGGGTTTTTAGTTGTGATTTA